>ML677349.1:68990252-69003858 GCA_007922305.1 Dermatemys mawii
AGTTTGACTACATTTATTTCAGAAGCATTTTGGCTGTAGAGCAGTGTAATCAGGGGTGTGAAACAGGAGGAGAGATTAAAATGATTGGAAATTTTCACCTTAGAAAAGAAACGACTAAGGGGGATTATGATAGAGGTCTATAAAATCTTAACTGGTCTGAAGAAAGGGAATAAGGAAAATTTATTTAATCCTTCACATAACACATAAACTAGCAGTCACCCAATGAAATTAATAGGCAGCAGGTTTTTAAAAAAACAAAGGGAAGGAATTCTTCACACCACATTAAGTCAACCCATGAAAATCTTTGCCAGGGGATGCTGTGAAGACCAAAACTATAATCGGATTAAAAAAAGAACTAGATAAATTCCTGGAGGATAGGTCCATCAGTGGCTATTTGCCAGGATGGGGAGGGATGCAACACCATGCTCTGAGTGTCCCTAGCCTGTTTGTCAGAAACTGGGAATGGGCAACAGGGGATGGATCACTTGATTACCTGTTCTGTTCATTCCCTCTGGGGCACCTAGCCTTGACCGCTGTCAGAAGACAGAATACCAGGCTATTTGGACATTGGTCTGACCCAGTATGACCATTCTTATGTAAAAATTTATTATAATAATGTTTAGTAGAAAAACTCCCCCAACATAATGACCTCTCAAGATAGCAATGATGTGAGATAACAACCTTGGCAAATAATGCATTTTAAAAATCTTGGCCTATTAGGAAATACATTTATATAAGCGACAAAGAGTCTTGTAGCACCTTAGAGAGTGGGTCTTAACGCCCAAAAGCTCATGATCCCTAAAATCTGTTAGTCTATAAGGTGTTACAAGACTCTTTGTCGCTTTTGCAGATCCAGACTAACACGGCTACCCCTCTGATATTAAACATTTATATAAGTTTCCATTCCAAGTCACAAATCTACAGTAGCATTCTGGAGAAAAGCCACTAAAATATAGTCCAAAAACAAATGTATGTTTAATGTGCCCTGCAGCCCCTCACTTTTCCCTCCACCTCACCCTACTCACCAGTGTTTTCCTCAGAGTTCAGAGGTGTTTTCTTGTGAGTTCACCTCCCAGATGAGGGGCAAGAAGGCACCTGGCTTGTTCTTCCAGCTGCTCACTGTTTGCTCTGACCACTGTTGGTTGTTGTGCCACAGCTCACTCCCTTGCTCTGTTGCCAATGGCCCTGTGCCACATGTCACCTTCTGCTGCCACTTGCCACTGTGACCTCTGCGAGTTGGTCCCTTGAGGTTCCACCCAGCTTTCAGTGATTTCAACTGAGCTCTCAGTGGAGTAGGAAAAGTGTCTCCACAGGAGGACTAAGTATTGGCCTACACTACGTGTTTATGTGAAGCCTGGTCCTTATGGGACTTGGTTGTCAGTGATTTCAGCTGTAGTGGTCACTTAACAAACCAAAAGACTCTTTATGAATCTTAAGCAGTTCTGTCTTTAAACAGTGGAGAAGGGCAGGTCAAATAGTACTTGTGACTCAGACAGACCATCAGATCAAAACACCTCTCTCCACCCTCTCTCTTGATGCCCTCAATTAGCACAGGTTAAGTACAGTTGTACTGCCTTTTACTCATACAATAAGAACAACTACAACATTTCATTCCCCCTTCCCCACATTCAAGTGATTTGCAACTCAGCCCCAGCCAAAATCTATCACTTGCAACATAGCTCTGTTTTCTGGATACCTAGGTAGATTAGGTGTGAATGTAAATACAATCTGGTCCTGAAGCCTTTTCCCCCCAGCCCCAAGTTCATCACTAGCTGTCAGGGAGCACTTATTTTGACTTTGCTTACAATGTATAAGGAAGCTAGTCTAAAATCATATACAGTGTAGGATAAAATATGTGTATATGAAAAAGTATAATAGATTTGAAAAGTATGAGCATAAAGTGTGTATTTAATGTTTCAATTTCAATTCAAGTTTCCAAAATTGGCAGTTAACTAGTTCACAAAACTGGCGGGGGGTTGGAAATTGAGGGGGGTGTACACCCTCCGGGGATGGGGCAGAGTTGGGGAAATCCCTGGTGAGAGGACAATTCTGACTTCAGGGTTTTTTCCCTACCAGGCACAGGTATCAATGACTGAACAAGGGGCAGGCCATGAAGAATTGGATCCATTGTCTGTGGATTATCTGTAAAGCTCCATACACACACTGGGGTGCTGTGACTCCAGTCTTACTCCATTGCTTTCACTAGAATTGCCCTGGAATAAAACTGTTGTAACTCTGGGGATTCTGTGTGATCCACTAATCAAAAACAAACCCCTCACTGCATTCTCTTCACCCTGTACTAGAGAACTAAACAGTCATTAGTTGAAGCACACAAACTTTAAATAGTTAATGTTAAAATAATTCTTATTCAGTAAAACTGGAAGAGCCAAACCATGTCTGACTCAAAAACTCCTCTCCAGATCTCTCCATTGCAACAGGCAGGAGATGCTGTCATTGGAAATAAAACATAAACTCATCCCTTCTTGGGAACATTACTGCCTGCTCATGTGCTTCTGCCTTCTTTTTTATTTTTTTTTCCTTAATGAAATGAAGACAAAGGTCACGTTAACTTCCCCTCATTAAAGATCCCATGGAACCTTTTGTCAGAATAGGAGCCTATGCCCACTGCTGGAAATGTTTCTGTGCCTAACTCCAATTAATTTCAGTTTGTGTTAGACACCCGTAATCCTGGAAGATGTGGGCCCTAGTGTCCTTGTCCAGTTCCAATCTGAGTACTTCCATTCCGCTCACCTAAACTTCCCCCTGGAGTTTCAGTTGGATCTGGTGTAATCTTTGCTTCCTCTCCAAGCTGTTGTGTAGGCTCTTTATATTTCACCCTGACACATCTGCATTACAATATAGATAGGCTTAGAAGGATTAGATATTTACTGTATGCTGTTGGTAGCTTTAAACATTGCACTGAATTCCTGCTTGAAGACTGAGCAAAGTAACAGCTTAGGTTAGCTAAATACAAATTGAAACTTCTGATTCCCCCTTGTGATGCTAAATGAGTAAAACTCTTGGGAATCAGTTTTAATAGGCTAGTCCTGAAATATGACAAGTTTACTTGTAGCTGACAATTTTCTGTGACATTACATTGTATAAATCACTCTTTCTTCAGTGTTTTTTTTTCTCTCAGTGCATAGTTTATGCACTAAACTAAAGCAGGGGGGAGAGAGCTCAGTGGTTTCAGCATTGGCCTGCTAAACCCGAGGTTGTGAGTTCAATCTTTGAGGGGGCCATTTAGGGATATGGGGCAAAAATAGGGATTGGTCCTGCTTTGAGCAGGGGAGTTGGACTAGATGATCTGCTGAGATCCCTTCCAACTCTGAGATTGTATGCCAGGAAAGCCCACAAAGAATGAAGTTTGTAATTCCAGTGTTGGGAAAGTGCTGTACCTGGATATAAGTGATCCTGTTGTGAAATATGAACAGACCACTATAGGCCAAATGCAGCTTGTATTTACAGAGGTGCAAGACCAGGGCTGGCCCTGGCATTGCATGTATGTAACAGGTGTCCAAATTTGGCAGAATTCTAATGAGCTGGTGATTCTACTGTGCATCCACCAGAGAGATTCCTGTAGCTGATGTGATTCTCTAGCCAGTTTCTGCTCTTCAGTACAGCATGTGTTCAAGAAAATGTTGTAAAGTTGAGCAGTATTTAGCCCCCTGTTCCGTGGCTCCCCAGGGGTCTTCCGATTGCTGGGCCCAGGAGCTCCTGCCATGCTGACTTTCTCACAGGAGCTTCCTCATCAGCCAAAGGGGGGAGGAACTGGTGGTGGCACCACAGACCAGCCATACTGGCATTTTGCCACCCAGGGGTAGTTCTTTACTGTGTTCATTTGAACCTGAGTTGGGAATTCGTTACATCCTACAATTCCTGTTCCTGCTGCATTGTTTCAAATGAAGTTTGATTTTTAAATTCAGTGCTCCATGTAACTAAAGCAAAACTTTATATTTTGCAAGAACATAGACTAAGAGATGTTCATTTTGTATAATACACTGCTGCTTGCTTATTTGTGTCAAGTTCATTCCAATTGCTTTGACTTGGATAAGCATCAAAACTGATTGTCTATGTGACCAGCACAGTGTATAGCGGCTCTTGCACAGTGAATGGTGTTGGTTATAATCTTGTTAATGCCAGACTGACAAACATAACTTTAGTTGTTTTCAGTTCTAATCACATGAGTCTGCTGGGTTTTGGTTTTTTTTCTATTCCATGCAACTATGTGGCTTTATTAAGCAACAAGTTATTGTTATTGTTGATTGGATTATCCAGCAATACTTGCTTAAAGCAATCAACACTGATACTGGTGTTTTTAAATACAAATGATTTGGTTCTTGAGTTTTTGATGAACTTCACCAGTGAAAGGCCAAACCCTGCTCCAAGTGCCTGGTGTAAATAGCTGGGTTCTGCCTTGTGGCAGTGTGAGGGTCAAGGAATCCTCTTCTTACTCAAACACTGGGGAAGCAGTAGAATGATAGGGGAGGAATGGAACTTCCCCTGTGACTCCCCGATCTCTGGTGCATGAGTGGGTGGTTTTTGGGGTGTGCGTAGAAGTGAGAGGTTGGGAGAGTTTAATGTGGGAATGGGAAGTTAAGAGTTTTGCAATTCATTCTAAACACAGTAAGACTCTGGTCATCCTTCACTCTTTCAGTAGTGAGTCCCATGGTCTAGGTCCAGCTTCTCTGAAATGTCTCTCTCTCTGTCTCTTGTACAAGCCGCCTCTAGTTCTGGTGGAAGGTAGCTATCACAACAGGTCTCTTTTGCAGAAAGAGAGGCAAGTTCTGAAGCAGGCAGAGCAAATCCCATGCAGGGCTTTGAATATCAGGCCAGAGACTTTAAACAACTCTTGGTGACACCCTGCTTGTGACCCAGGAATCTCTTGGTACCAACTGGCAGAGGGCACAGGGGGTTACAGGAATTCCCTCAGTGTGAAGTTTGCATAACACTGCATCAAAAGGTGGCATGTGAGGGCTCTATGCGGCCAATAATGCACCAGTCATCTTTGTCACAGTGAAATGCATGTCTGGGTAATGTTTAAGAAGTCCTGTATCTATAGGGTAAATTAAAGCCTTGAAGTTTTAAAAGCAGGTCACCAGGAGGTGACAAGCCTTATCCAGATTCTGTTCAGGCAGGGGATGGGATGCTTCTCCCTCTTTCTCTATTCAGGTGTGTATTATGTGTTGTATCTCTCACAATGCAAGCCTAGCTACATGCAAAGTCAGATACCAATTTAAGGATTGCAAGGTCAACAGGAGAGTGAGGCCAGAAGGAAGAACAATCAACAGGGGATTCCCATCCCTTCCCTTAAAGAGCCAAGGGGCACTGTTTGGGGGGTGGCTGAGGTCCCTTGGTGTGTTGCCCACCACTGGTGGCAGGTGTGGCACATTCTGCTTGGCTCTGGGACTGCCAAAGTACCACCTCAGCCTGCAGGGCACAGTTCTCTTGAAGGAGGCAGGAAAGTGCTTAATCAAGCTTTGGAGAAATGCAGGTGGGGAGGCAGAGAAAAGAGAGTGATCGTGTTAGCCCGGTCAGCGCAGGGGTTCAACCCCAGAGACCCCCCAGCCTGGCACTGGGGTAGAGGGGTGGGGTGAGCGACTCTGAGACCAGTTTGGTCCAAAAGGGAAGGCACTGACAGATGGGTCATGGTGAGATGGTGGGGGTGGTATAGGCTGGGCTGTGGCGACTGAAGCGTTAAGGGTGTTTTGGAAGGGGTGGTGCAGCCACCTTGTGGATGGGGAGTTGGAGTGTGAGGTGGGGGACCCCAGGTTTGGGTAAAATGGGGAAATCTGGGTTTGACAGGGGAGCCTCCAGTCGGCAAAACGGCTGAGCAAGCCCAGCTGCTGAGACAGGCTGCGGATGCTCCCACTGACAGCTTCCTGCTCCACCTTGGATAGGGATCGATGACTGGGAGGGGACCATGTGCAGCTTGCATTGGGGGGAATATGGCTCCTAGCACGGACAGCAGAGACAGGCGGTGGGAAGAGGACAGGTCAGTGCCCTGGGGACGGGGGTCCTCTGACCACCCCACCACTGCAAAAGAGCACACCCCACTGCCAGCCGCTGAGATGGAGGGGACAGCTCAGTGCATAGGGGAAGGTCCTAGATACTCCCCACTGCAAAATATCAACTTGTCACCTTCACCCCCATTGTCTGTCTGCAAACCAGATGCTGAGGAAAGGAGGAAGAAACTTTCCAGTTGTGCCTCTGGTGCTCAATTGGCCCAGCACCCTCCTCCCCCAAAAATCCCCTGTCTTTTCCAGACCCTCCCTCCAACACACTCTCCACACAGATTTTAGCAGGCAGGACAAATGGGCGGGGCTGTGAGACCTGGAGCTGCATTGAAGGGCCAGGGTTGGAAGGGGAGTAGAAAAATTCAGTTTGGGGGGCAACACCCTTACATGCCCCCCAATCTCCACTCCTGCCAGTGGACCACCTTGGATTGTATTGTGGCAAACCTTCAGGAACCTCTGATCAAAAGGGTCACTGTAGTCCCTGAGCCTCTGGGCTGAAGAGCCAATGTGAACTTTTTGTGGGGTGCGGGAGGGGAGTTCTGGAGACTGGGTAAAGAACTGAGCAGGGTTTCTAGTGGAGGGGATTGTGCAGGTTGGTTTAGAGCTGATAAGGGAATCTGTCCCTCCTGGGTAGGGTGGCTAATGTACAATGAATTACTTTCATCTCTCAATATTATCCGAATCAATTCAAACCCACCCTCAAATCCTTACATGCTCTTATAAAATCCCAACAGCACAATAGCTTTCCTCCAAGAAGCTCATTTATTTACAGATAGTGCTCACCACCACCCTGAGTAGGGATCCCTCCCTTCTTGCATGACAGGCTTTTTGAGCTGGGACAGTCTGAGTCCTAGACTGGTGCAGGGGGGATGGAGGACAGCACCACAGGGTTCTCTGATGGCAGAGGAGCAGGATTAGTGCTGAGACTATACCCTGGAACAGGCTCTGTGGCCAGCTGGGCTGCAGAATGTCCGAGGTGCATGGTCCTAGGATGTAGATCCTAGGTCCATGTTCTGAGGATCTGTTTGGGCCCAGGGAATGCGCTGGAGAGGAAGTGCCAATGGAGCCAGAGCTGGAGCTGGGAAGTGGCCACTGCTGCCACCTTTGTTGTTACTATGGGGGAAAATTGCAGCATAAGTGGGAGAGATTTCTGGGTTACAAGCAATAAAACTACTATGGAAAATATTGATGTGCTATAGGGTGGCGTTAGCTTCAGTTATGGATAGAAGCCATGCCAGTTCTATGGACTCTCTTCTCCAGCCTCCGCACCGTATGTCATCCAAGGAGGGAGGGGAATTTAAATGAGCAACTATTGATTTATTCAAGCAACTGTTGCATTGATGATGGGAGGGAATCAGATGCTGGATTACAGGCTTAGGAAGCTTAAGTACATGTTCTTCTCTTCCTATAGCTGTCGCACTGTAGCACAGTTATTCCAATCCTAGTATTACAGCACTGTGGCAGGAAGACTGCTTTATAAATCCCAATGTCTGTACCACGTGAAAGTCCCTTAGTGACAATGATATACTTGTGTTGTCCATGCATGGCACAATGTCTGGGGGGTGGGAACATGGAGGCAGTTTCATCATCATCAAATTTCTGCCTTGTAGTTCAGAATCCTGAAACTGTTTATCAGAAATTTCCCCCGCTTCTGGTTAGTGATGCTTAAGAATTTTTCATAGAGGAGAAAATGAAGACAGCGAGTGATGTTACTGACCGGGAAATCTACCAGCTCTGTATCTTAGCTCTCTCTGTTCATCTGATATGCTTCCATGGACAAAATGTCTTCTCATTGATAAACTGATCTTCCGCCTTAGGCTTGGAAAATTTGCTTTCTCTTCTAACCAGGAGACTCCAGAAAACTAACATCCTCCAAAGGTTGTCCCTGTCAGTAATCATGTTGAAGCCAATATTGGTAAGAGGCCCAACAAATGGTAGCAAACACATAAAACTACACTCAGGAATAGATTTGATAAGAATGATTTTCCAAAGATTATTAACTAGAAATGAAGGAGGAATTGGATATCTGACTTGTACTATAATTATCTGGAGAACATGGTCAGTCACATGCTGCATTGTACCTATAAAAGTTTGCTTTTACCACACGTTTTAAATCTATATATGTCATACTTAAAAACATCAGCTGAATGTGGTAGTCTTATGTCTAGCTGAGAGAAAACAGGAAGAAGTATCTACAACTTAATCTTGCCTCTGAACTGAAGTCAGGAAACACCTGTAATTTTTGTACTCTTTTAAAAATCTATGGCTCAGAATACAGAGTGAGGTTTTAATACAGGTTGTCTATGGCTTTCTAACACTGTGCGATCCCAATAAGCACAATAATAGATAGCTCTGTCGTTAGGAGTTATTGCATTTACTCTTAGAGTAGAGATGGGCAGGTCAGGCTTCTTTTCACAATCAAACTTCTTTTTATCGGTGTCTTTGTCAAATTCAACTCTTTCAGCTGAAATGTACAGAATCCGCTCTGGAGCTTCACCGGGTCTGTGTCGATACCAGTGTATAACAGCACTCCTGAAGTTCTGAATGCCAGAAGCCTCACAGTCTATCCGTGCAGTTTTCTTTTCTGCCCTGGTAATGGACACCTGAGCTTGTCTCAGTTGTATTTGGGCACATCCATCTAGAAAGAGAGCAAGAAAAGAAAACATGAAATTAACATGAATCCAGAACATGGTGAATTGTGACTCAGTGCTGTACAACTGTGTAGAAAAAGTTAAAAAAGAAACTTACAAGACAAAACCAAAGCCAGAATAAGGACGTGGAGCAGCAACATTTTACAAGTTTAGCTTGGACCTGCATCTATGAGAAATGCGACTGTTGTGCTGGGATGAAAGAAAAGGTGCGTTCAGGGACCGGAAGTGAGTCATTTAGTTAACATGCACTGAGGTTTTCTTGGCTGCATATGTTAATTTAAAGTAAGGGAGAGTTATGGCTGAAACTCGCCAAACTTAACTTTTATCAGAGCATTATCTGGCAAGAACATTCTTCAGCTATTTTTAGACCAGCGTAGATTGTATCATAAGTCTTTTTTTATCTTTCTTTCTTTATACCACAGAGGCCTCTGTGTGGATGTTGTCCCCATTGCGTGAGGTACTACACATATGGAGTGACTGTCCCAAAAATCTTCCATCTAAACGGAGGTGTCTACACTGCAGCTGGGAGTGGTAGCAGGGCTCGAGCTCGCACACTAAAAATAGTGGGTTTGTCTGAGCTCGTTGGCTAGCCTGAGTCTCCACTGGAGTCACAACATCCATGCTGAAGCGACAGAGAGTCCTGTGGCACCTTAAAGACTAACAAAAGTATTGAAGCATAAACTTTCATGGGCTAATACCCACTTCATCAGATGCATCCCACGAAGTGGGTATTAGCCCACAAAAGCTTATGCTTCAATACTTTTGTTAGTCTTTAAGGTGCCACAGGACTCTTTGTCCCTTCTGCAGATCCAGACTAACACGGCTACCTCTCTGATTCTTAACATCCATGCTGTAAATCTTAGCACACTGGCTCAGAGAACCGGTAGGACAAGTCTGTCTACCCAGAGCTGGGAGTCTCTGACAGTTGCAGTGTAGACACTCTCACTGGGTTGGGGGAAAATGAAACACTAACCTATGTACTATAGCTGCAGTGTTTAAAGTCAGTTTCTCTGCTGATATCTGGCACAGCTCCATTGATTTTAATGGGGTTTCAACCATTTGCACCAGCAGAGAATTTGGTACTTAATGTTCAAATGTACCATTTCCCTCTTCCCTTCTCAGCCATAGTCATCATTTGCTGGCAGATTTCTTGTAGGAGTTGCAGCAGGAGTGGGTCTTGAGGGATTTGAAGGAGAAGGGGCTGGTGGTTTGGGCATTGGTGTGTATGTGTCTGTCTGTCTCTCTCTGTGTAAGGACAGTCCGCACATAAGTGGTGGAAGAAAGTACCAAGATATTTGTGGTCAAGGGTGTAGTCTTTTTGCTTCTTTGTATAGTGCCCTGTGGACCAGATCTGTGATTGGGGTTTCTAGCTATGACTGTAGCTAATACAAAGATAACGGGACAGGCAGAGCCATGTTGATGACACAGTGAAAATTAATTTTCTTGGGAGTTATTTTCTTTCCCTGTTGAATGTGGGAGGTGCTGTCCAGAGTGGTGATGTTGACAGTTAGGGAGACCAAATAGCAAGTGTGAAAAGTCAGGACAGGTGTGGGGTAATAGTCACCTATATACGGCAAAGCTCCGAATATTGGGACTGTCCCTATAAAATCAGGACATCTGGCCAGTAGAGCACTCAAACCCTGCTGACGATATTAAGTGCTTCCCAGGATCCTCCTCTTGCTGAGTTTCCTAGATGTGAAGTAGTGGAATATCACTTCCTATTTCAGTGTGATACTGTCCCTCTGTTACATGAATTGAGTCTTATAAAGTGGCTAATATGTCTGTGTGCTAATGACCTCTACTGATATAGGATGGACCTGCTCTTTTATATTTGCAGTCAGTTTTAGCTAATTCTGAGCAAGGACCAATTCAACACTAAGATATTCTTGTCGAATTAATTTGTGAGTAATCTCATTTGTTCTTAAACACTTCTTTGTTTCCTTGTGATGAGAGCTAATCCAATCCATGATGTCTTTTCTATATTGTAGCTCCTTTAGTTTGCTTGTGTCTTTCTAGCATCATTCACTAAGCAGTGCTTCCACCTCTGCCCTTCTTTCAAGTATCTCCAGTCACATGATTTTCCCATAGGTACTAAGAATCTGACTCCATTTATCCTCATCGCTTTAGCAACTCAACTTCAACTATAAAAACACTGGGGCAGGGACTGGATGTCTTATTCTGTGAAGGTCCCTGAACATTCCTGCTAAGATTGACATTATACAGTGTGACGGAGTCAGACCAGAAGGATATAGGAGAGTGCTGGAAGGCAGGTATATCAGCCTCAGGATGTACAGGTCCTTGTTCCCTGGATAGCCAAACAAAGGCTACTCCAGACCAATCAAGACACCTAGGGCCAATTAAGAACCTTCTAGAAAGGAGTAGAAACAGCTAGCCTAATTGGGACACCTGAAGCCAATCAGGGACTGGCTGAAACCAGATAAAAACCTCCCAGTTAGTCAGGTGGGCTGTGGGTGTCAGGAGCTGTGGAAGGAAGTTATGCTGTTGGTGAGACTGAGTGGTGGACAACATATCATCCAGAAGGAAGGAGGCCCTGAGGTAAGGGTGAAGTGGAGTTTGAAGAAGCGGGGACTGCTGTGGGGAAGTAGCCCAGGGAATTGTATTGTGTTTTGTGGATAAAAGTTCATCCATCTTAGCTGATACTATTAGGGTCCCAGGGCTGGAGCCCGGAGTAGAGGGCGGGCCCGGGCTCCCCCCTTTTCCATCTTCCATACTGGCCTGTGATGAAGGTAACTCACTAGGTGGTGATTCTTGCCAATTATACTGAGAAAGGGAGGTCACTCTGGGGCCTAGATGAGTTTCTGAGGCCCCTAAATCTGCCAGGAAGCACAGGACCCACAAGTACAGACTTGGAGCTTTGTCACAACAGTTTAATATCAGTTCAAGCAGAGTGTAACCTGCTCTGTACCTGTGGAGGATACTATGAAGGATGAGCTCCAGTTACTGGGGAAATATTTTATTGCATCTATGCACTGGGTCCAATGCTCCAATTTTACTTTCACTTGCTTCCTGTTCCAGCAGATGAATGATGTCTGCGTTGGGAGACTGTAGTTTCAGGCAGTTATGGGTATGAGATACTGGCCCCATTTCCTTCTCTAGACCAGGTTTTTCACCCCAAGTGTTATGCTCCTCTGGACTGATGACAAACCTCCACCCAGTCAGCCCAGTGTTTAAACTAAGGGCTGTGGGAAAACTGACAGATATTGAGGAGCATATGGTTCAGAGTGAGACATCTCTTAGGGGAGGATTCCCTATATCTTAGTAAGGAGGAGAGGATAGAAGATGATAAATACAGATAGGATCTGATGAGATGACAAAGAGTCCTGTGGCACCTTAAAGACTAACTAAAATTTTTTTAGAGCATAAGCTTTCGTGGGCTAATACCCACTTCGTCGGATGCATGCAGTGGAAGTATCCAGGGGCAGGTATAAATAGGTAGGCAAGAACCAGGTGGGAGATAACAGGGTTAGTCCAATGAGGCTGAACCAGCTTGTTATCTCTAATCAGGGAGGGTGAGGTGTTCCTCTAGCAGCTGAACTGGAGGTGTGAATAGCGAGAGAAGAGAAGCTGCTTTTGTAGTTAGCTAGCCATTCAAAATCTCTATTCAGTCCCAAATTGATTGTGTCAAATTTGCAAATGAATTGCAGCTCTGCAGTCTCTCTTTGCAGTCTGGACTTGAAGTTTTTTTGCTGCAAAATGCTGACCTTTAAATCTTGTATGGTGTGTCCGGTGAGGTTGAAGTGCTCTCCTACAGGTTTTTGAATATTGCCATTCCTGATATCTGATTTGTGTCCATTTATCCTTTTTCGTAGGGACTGTCCAGTTTGGCCGATGTACATAGCAGAGGGACATTGCTGGCACATAATAGCATATATTACATTGGTAGATGTGCAGGTGAATGAACCAGTGATGGTGTGGCTGATCTGGTTTGGTCCTGTGATGGTGTTGCTGGTGTAGATGCGTGGGCAGAGTTGGCATCGAGGTTTGTTGCACGGATTGGTTCCTGAGTTAGAGTTATTATGGCGCGGTGTGCTGTTGCTGGTGAGAATATGCTTGAGGTTGGCAGGTTGTCTGCAGGCCAGGACTGGCCTGCCTCCCAAGGCCTGTGAAAGTGAGGGATTGTTGTCCAGGATGGGTTGTAGATCACTGATGATGCGTTGGAGAGGCTTTAACTGAGGACTGTAGGTGATGGCCAGTGGTGTTCTGTTGTTTTCTTTCTTGGGCTTGTCTTGCAGCAGCAGGCTTCTGGGTACACATCTGGCTCTGTTGATCTGTGTCCTTATTTCCTTGTGCGGGTATTGTAGTTTTGAGAAAGCTTGGTGGAGATCTTGTAGGTATTGGTCTCTGTCTGAGGGGTTGGAGCAAATACAATTGTACCTCAGTGCTTGGCTGTAGACAATGGATCGTGTGGTGTGCCCGGGGTGGAAGCTGGTGGCATGAAGGTAGGCATAGCTGTCGGTAGGTTTTCGGTATAGGGTGGTGTTGATGTGGCCGTCATTAATTTGCACCGTGGTGTCCAGGAAGTGGACCTCCTGTGTAGACTGGTCCAGGCTGAGGCGGATGGTGGGGTGGAAGCTGTTGAAATCATGGTGGAATTCTTCCAGAGTTTCTATCCCATGGGTCCAGATGATGAAGATGTCATCAATGTAGCGTAGATAGAGGAGGGGTGTGAGTGAACGAGATTTGAGGAAGCGTTGTTGCAGGTCAGCCATAAAGATTTTGGCATACTGTGGGGCCATGCGGGTGCCCATAGTGGTGCCACTGGTCTGGAGGTATATATTGTCACCAAATTTGAAATAATTGTGTGTGAGGATAAAGTCACATCTGATGAGAAACAGCCAAATGAGAGATTCCAATTCAATTACATCCTATAACACTGCTCTACAGCCAAAATGCTTCTGAAATAAATGTAGTCAAACT
>ML677349.1:69004258-69069234 GCA_007922305.1 Dermatemys mawii
GCACATCAAAATACATAATAAATATCACATTTTATCTCTGAAGCAGACGACTTCTAAAAAATTGTAGACCAGTGTAATGGAAGACCGCTAAGAAGTGACCATTTTTTTAAAGTCCTTGTATACAAATGATAGAAGTCTAAACACTAAGGTGGGTGAACTAGAGTGCCTCATATTAAATGAGGATATTGATATAATGGGCATCATAGAAACCTAGTGGAATGAGGATACTCAATAGGACAAATAGGGTACAAAATATATTGGAAGGACAAAATAGGTCATGCTGGTGGGGAGTGTCAGTATATGTGAAAGAAAGTGTAGAGTGAAATGAAGTAAAAATCTTAAATGAACTAGACTGTACCATAGAATCTCTATGGATAGAAATTCCATGCTTGAAAAATAAGGATATAGCAGTAGGGATATTCTGCTGACCAGGATGGTGATAGCGACTGTGAAATGCTCAGGGAGATTAGAGAGGCTATCAAAATGAAAAACTCAATAATAATAAATAATGGGGGATTTCAGCTATCCCTCTATTTACTGGGTGCATGTCACCTCAGGATGGGATGCAGAGAGAAAGTTTCTTAACACCTTAAATGACTGCTTCTTGGAGCAGCTAGTCCTGGAACCCACAAGAAGAGAGGCAGTTCTTGATTTAGTCCTAAGTGGAGCAGAAGATCTGGTCCAAAAGGTGAATATACTTGGACTGTTTGGTAATACTGACCATAACAAAATGAAATTTAACATCCCTATGCAGCGGTAAACACCAAAGCAGCCCACCAAGGTAGCATTTAATTTTAGGAAGGGGTACTACACAAAAATGAGGAAGTTTAGTTAAACAGAAATTTAAAAGGTACAGAATTGTCAGACACACAGATGAACATGATTTGTTGGGGGAAAGAGTCAGTGCGAATTTTGTAAAAGAAAATCATGCCTTGCCAATCTATTAGGTTTATTTCCAGGGGAGGGGGGCAAGAAGCATGTGGACAAGGGTGATCCAGTGGATGTCATGTATTTAGATTTTCAGAAAGCCTTTGACAAGGTCCTTCACCAAAGGCTCTTAAGTGAATAAGCTGTCACAGGATGAGGGAAAGTCCTCTCATGGATCGGTAATTGGCTAAAAGATAGGAAACCAAGGGTAGGAATAATTGGTCAGTTTTCAGAATAGAGAGAGGTAAATAGTTCTCTCTCTCAGGGTTCTGTACTGGGACCAGCCATATTCTACATATTCATAAATGATCTGGAAAAAGAGTGACATGGCAAAATTTGCAAGCGATGCAAAAGTATTCAAGATAGTAAAAACCAGAGCAGACTGCAAAGAGTAACTAAAGGATATGCCAAAGGATGTTGTGAAGGCTAAGACTATAACAGGGTTCAAAAAAGATACAAAACTATTCTCTGAAGTGTCCCTAGTCTCCTGGGTGCTGGGAATGGGTGACGGGATGGATCACTTTGATTCCCTGGGCTAGATGGACCATTGGTCTGATGCAGTATGGCCATTCTTATAACCCACACTGACCAAGTACTGCCTGTTGGCTTCACCTAATATTCTGGGACAGTTAACAGTCAATGGGAGTTATGTGTTTAATGGATTTGTTGCCTAGCTCCCCTTTGTGCGGTAAGTGACCACTTTTTCTGTGAGAATTGACCGGGTCTTAGTGATTTATGTGGAAAACACACACTAAATCAGCAGGTGATGTTCATATGTAGCTGCAGAAGCCAATAAAGAGTTTCTTCAGCTGGCTCCAGGCTGAGAGGAATTTTTAGAGAGGTGACCATGGCCTCAGATGCTCAACAGTCTGTGGCTCAGAATGAGAGTGGGGGTTTTGTACAGGCTGTCTACAGTTTTCTAAAGCTGTGCAACCCCCAATAAGCACAATGGTAAGTAGCAATGTCACTGGAGGTTATTTTGTTTATGGTCAGGGAGCAGGTAGACTGTATATAAGCCTTGTCAAAATCCCCAGATACAGAAACATGGCCGTCAATTGGCATGGTGTTACTTTCTCCCCTGGTGATGGACAGTTGAGATTAGGTCGGATGCACTTGTGGGGAGCCATATGTGAAAAAATTCAACATAAAACTGACATAAGGTGAAGGCTCTCTAGGTGCTGCTGTCATGGGCCTACGTATGTGGAGAACAGTGTGAGCAACACACAGGAGTAAACTGTAGTCAGAAGTCAGCAGCAATGTTTTTGCTGCCTTGTTAGACTCCAGCCAAGGAATGTACATGATGATCTTGAATGGAGAGAGACCTGTAGGTGGGGAGAGGAAGTGACCCATTTAGGTAATCTCCAGTTGAGTGGTACTGGATATAGAAGGCTTATTTCAAGGTGACATAGAGTTACTGCTGCTCAGTACGACAACTTTGACCTTTGAGTTTCAATCCTAGCACTGGCATGAAACAGATTCTTCGGGTGTGTTTCATGACCCTTTAATGAATAATGAAGGATCTGTGTTGAGTATTTCTGTTGTTTATTACGCCCTGAGGGACTATGCAGGATCTGGGCCCCATGGAGAAAACAAAGAGACAAAGTTCTGCCTCAGATTGCTGACAGTCTAAAAAAAGGAGTGACCTTCCAAGCTTGTGGGGAAAGGGAAAAGTCAAAACAAATAACTTTGTTTTCCCCGTGTCCTTTTTTATGCACAAATATACTGGTTTCTGTTTTCTCCTCACTCATCCCCAAAGCTCAGTCATTGTGTGTCCGCAGATTTCTTGTACGCCCTGTGGACTAGAAATCTTGCAGAGGAGAAGGTAGTGATGTTCCATATGAGACCAGTCAGGGGTATTCTGTGTGTATGTGACGGTATGGAAGAAAGCATGATTTCATTTGTTGGAGAACTAGATAGGCAGGTGGTGGACCGAAGTGGGCAGTTTGGAAAAAGAGTGGGGAGAAAGAAACACTGTTGGTGGTGCAAATAAAACTGTTGTTGTCTTTAAGTCATTCATTCATTGCTTTCCCTGAGAAGCTGCTGAGCCACTACAGAAACAGAGGGAGACGGCGTGCTCTCAAAGTCAGATCCCATGGAGGCCAGTGGAAGTTGTTGGTGTTCACAATGTTTCCGGAGACACTGAGCATCTGGCAGAATTGAGCTGTAGTGCATTTTTCAGTCTTTAAATTCTTCAGTGTTTCTCCCTACTGAATTGTGAGAGTTTGGCCATTTTACATCTCACTACTCATAACAGAGCTAACATACCTCTATGCTCATGTCCTCTACTGGAATAGGATGGCCTGCTCATGTACATACCCCTGGTCTACACTACAAACTTATGTTACTATAATGACATCACTGAGGTGTAGAAAATCCACGACCCTGAGCAACAGTTATACTGACCTAACTCCCAGTATAGACAGCGCTATGTTGATGTGGGGGCTTCTCCTATTGACATAGTTACCATCTCTCTGGGAGGCGGAGTATCTACACTGACAATAGAAGCTTTCTTGTTAACATAGATAGTGTCTTCACTAAGAGCTGCAGGAGGACTGTAAATGTAGACAAGTCCTTAATTTCACCCCCCACCTCTTAATTTAAAAGCAACTTCATTAACTTTTCATTATTAGTTTTTCTTGACTTGCACTGGGGACTAATCCAGTGCAGAAAACTCCATCTAATTGAACTGAAGAAGAACTCTGTTTCGCTCTTCTCTTGTGATCAAAAAGCCATTAAGAAGGTGATGTTCTATATATTTATAGAGTCTTTTCTATAAACAGACAATTCATTTATCTGTTAAACACAGAATAAAGCAACATAATCCCATACAAATTAATTCATTGATCTGTATAGGGCCTATGTCACATAGTTGATCAAATCTGGAACCATCCACTAGAGGACAGTGTGCATGTGCACACACCTACACAGACTCCAATTCACTAAAGCATATCACAATTGCTTATAATGTTCTGCACCATTAGTTTACGTTTATACTATTCAACTCTGATCCAGTCTGTCATGTTTTTACCATTGTCCCTCCTTCAAATTTCTATCAAAATGCAATCTTCCCATGGGCCTTCAAAACCTAATTCCTCTGGGTGCTGTGTGTGTCTGTGAGTGCCTGACTGTATGGCAGAGAGTGGAAAAGACGTAACTAAATTTAAAAAAAAAAAAAAAAAGCGTAAGTCTGAAAATGTGTTCAGATGTAGATCACCTCACTGCCGTCCTTGTTTTCCTTCCTTCATTATCCATCCAAGCATTAATCCACATTTCTCTGGTAAATCCTCTCAGTTTAGGGTATCAGCTGGTAAGGTGCATTCATTCACATATGTGGCTAGACAGAAATATCTGCTCCAGGAGAGTGTAACTTGTATATTACATCTCATCTAACAAACTGGTATCACAGACTAAATATAAAACTGTTCTTTAAACCTGAACTTTGTGGTTTTATGAGCAGGCATCTCCTGGACTAAAACTCTTCACAGGTCACATGCTAATTAAATAGCTTGAATCTTTTTCCTCTGACATTCCTCCACATTGCTCTGCTAATGTGAAAATATGTTGTAACATTGCTAGTCTAGTTTCGTGTACTCTGGAATATGTAGCTGTCCTGTGCAACTAAGTGGTCTTATTGTTTGCTTGGCAGAGATTGGTGGGATCTTACTGTTTGCAAAACTTGTGAGAGCAACAGTTCTGTTGCTTTTTATCTCTTGTTGCGAAAACCAGTAAGATGTTTCTGTATCTGGCTTCACTCTGAGAAAGCGGATTAGGAGGTAGCTGTGGTTTCATACAGTTGAAAGATTGTTGTTGAGAATACCAAGTAGGTTTTTGCACAGAATGTGAATGTGTTTTTGATGCTGTGTGATCCCAAGTGGCACAGTAATAGATAGCTGAATCACTCTTGGTTGTTTTCTTTACAGTCAGGGTACAGATCGACTTGGAGAGCTGCTTCTCTGCCTCAAACTTTCCCTTCTCAGAATCCTGGTCAAAAACCGGTTTTCCTGATGAAAAATAGAGAATCCGTTCCAGAGCTGCATCAGATCTCTGTCGATACCAGTGTATATAAGCACTACTAAGGGTTATGCCAGAAACATGACAATCAATTCGTGCAGTTCTGTCTTCTGCTTTGGTGATGGATAGTTGAGATTGTACTATCAGTACTTGGGCCTCTCCATCTACAGAGAAAAGAGACAAATCCCATTTAATTTTAAATTGAATTAACATGGAGAATCTCCAATTATTGCTCAGTAATGTGCCTGCGTGTAGAAACCTAGGGTGGAAAAAAAGCAATTTACATGACCAAACTGCTGTAGCAACAAGAAATATCTGCAATGGTAACATTCTCACTAAGTTATACTGAACCTGCTGCTGACAAACAAAGGAATATGAATGTGATCTCAGAAGAAGGGAGAAGTTACTTGAGCAGAGGAAGTGACTGATTGGCAGATCTGAGGGTGAGAAATGTCCAGTGATAATGAGCTATTTCAAAACAATATAGATTTGTTTGCCCAATTTTAAAGTTTATAAGACTGGACTTAAAGATAGGAACATCTACTAGGCTGTCCTGGTTTCCCTCAGGCTATTCCACAACTCTTCCCTGACTGCTCCTTTTTTTAGAACTTTTTCAAAAAGAATATGAGATTTTTACAATAGTTACAGGTATTGAGGTTCTCTGGACTCTTATGTTGCGGGTGTGGGGGAAGGGGGCAGGAAACCTTAGCAGATTTGGTCAAGGAATAATGCTCTCAGCATGAAAAAGGCAACTAATATAACTTTTTTTTTAAGCAGTGATGAAAATAGATCACTAAGGATCTGATGCCAAGTCCTTTGAAGTTAAAGGAAAGTTGTTCAATTGATTTCAATTACTTTTGGAATAAGCCTCAAATCCTGTAGAGAATTTACTCAGGAATTTTTCATCCTATCTCAACTCAGAGTCCCCTGAAGTTTGCTGATCTGATAGAATTGTTGTAAAAGGGAAAAAAATCAGTAATCTCTTAAATAAATACACTGTCTTTGGACTTAATTTGACTCTTGCATCATTCAAACTCAGAGTTGCCTCAAAGATTAACTCTTTGTTTTCACCTAAATTAATAGTTTGTTGTTTCATAAGGAGTTTCATATGCTGTTTTTGAATTATTGCTATATACACCCTGTCTGTGAAAGTGCTGTACCAGGACAGAGGAGTTCCTTTAGTGAAATATGCATAGACCATTATAGGCCAAATGCTGACTGTATTTACAGAGGTGCAAGATCACGTCTGGCACTGGCATTGCCTGTATGGAACAGGTGTCAGAATCTGGCTTAATTCTTATAAGCTGGTGATTCTACTGTACATTCACAAGTGATATTCCTGTAGCTGACGTGATTCTATAGGTCAGTTTCTGCCCTTCATTACAGCACATGTTCAAGAAAATGATGTAAAGTTGAGCAGAATTTGGCCCCCTGTTCCATGGCCCCCAGGGTTCTTTCAATGACTGGGGATTGCTGGGCCCAGGAGCTCCTGCCATGCCAACTTTCTCCCAGGAGCTCTCCCATCAGCCAAAGCGGGGAGGAGCTGTGGTGGCACCACAGACCGGCCATGCTGGCGTTTTTCCACCCAAGGATAGTTCTTACACAAGGGGAATCATCGGAGCCAGCTATGCCAAGTGATGGAGTGGGTCTTCTTGGATATGGAGCTGCTTGATCATCATTGTTTGTAGTCAATGCTCCGGTGAGCTGTGAAGCCAAGGCAAGACTGTCATATTATTCAGGATTCACAGCTCTGCTTCGAAGGATCAGCAGGTCTTTGGCATTATTACTGTTTTCAAGCAAACTCAATGTATTTCAGGGGCCGGGGGAGCAGAGCTGGTGCCACAGATGTAGCTACCCCATCAGTCCTGAGAGCCTCACTCCTCTGTGACAGAATTTCCATCTAGGCAATACGACTCCCTCCAACCTCTGACTTTTCCACTTTCCATGGTCTCCAAACCCCTCTGTAGTTCTCTGCATCGCTAGTTCTTGGTGTTTGTGGATGAACGAAAACTGTTGCACTTCTACCAGTTAAACCTTTCATTGGTGCTGTTAGAACTGCTTGAGAACTTTTGTTTTCACCAGGATTTCTCATGCTGAGAATCCAAACATACAGTATCATTGCCTTCCAAAGTGATCTCTACTTTGTAGAACTTGCATTCAGTAGAACTTCATCCCCTTTAAGTACAGAAAACCTTCCATATCGTGTGCGTGGGTTTCTCACTCATTCTTCCCTTTCAGTGATTTAAATTGTTGACTTCTTGACAAACTGAGGATAGACTGGCTTATTTTAAATGCTGCTCACCAGCTGCTGCAAACAAAATCCATGGTTGTTTGCATATGGGTCTGCATATGGGTAATTATTCAGGATCTGTACATTTGGGATGACGGAGTCCAAATACCGAGTGCAGATCTACACCACCGCTTAAGTCAATCTAATGTACGTTGCTCGCGGTGTAAAAAATCCACCATTCTGGGCAAAGGAACTTACAGCAGCCTAAACGCTGTTCACACCAGCGCTATGTTAGCAGATGCTCTACTGCCGACATCACTTTCGCCTCTCACAGAGCTGGAGTAATTATGCCAACGGGAGAACTCTCTTCCATTGGCATCGAGCGTCTTCACCAGACACACTCTAGTGGCACAGGTGCATCAGAGCATCTGTGCTAATGTAGTGCTTCTAGTGTGGACTAGCCTTCAGAGAGCTTAGCCTCAGTCTTGGGGTTTTATAAACAAATATGCCGTTCTACCAGCCAACGCTCATTTGCACAGTTATACGTAGGCAACATTTTGCTGCCATAGGTGATTGTTTGCTCCCCAGAGATGTTTGACTGTCCAGATGCTTAAAGTTAAGCATGTAAGGGTCCAAAAAATCTCGTCCAAAATTTGTTTTGGCTCAAACCAAAATAAAACTTATTTTGATTTTTCTCACCAAAATGAAAAACTGAAATATTTTCATTTCAGATTGAATTATACATTTTGCTCTCATCAAAACATGTTTTGTTTGTTTGTGTTTCATTATGTTTTATTTTGGTGAGGTTTGTACCTTTTCAGTGTTTTTTTTAAAATAAAATTTAAAATAAAAATTCTGACTAAATTTCAAAATAAAATATTTCAAAATGAAAAGTCAAAATGTTTCATTTTGAAAATGTTGAAGTGAAATATCAACTTTAAAAAAAATGCAGTTTTTTCAGCAGAACTGTGTGTAAATTCAACTCAAATTTGCAAATTGTTTCAGTCAAACTGAAATTGCATTTTTGTGGGGGAATAAACTGTATGTCAAACCAAATTTGGCCAGCTATAAAAGGTGCCGTTGTTGTTTGTAACAAAATGTAGTTCAAAACTGCAGTTCTGTTGTGCTGTTCTTCCCGTCATATCATGAAAACCAGTCAGGGGTTTCTGCAGCTGGTTCCAAGTTGATAGGAAGGATAAGGGATGTGTCTGGTTTCATACACTTCACTGAGAATGCAGAATGGGTTTTTGTATGGGTTGTCAATGGCTTTCTAGCACTGTGAGATCCCAGGTGGCACAATAATAGATAGCAGCATCCTCTTGGGTTAGTTTGTCTACTCTGAGATTAAAGGTGGACGCAGAAATATCATTACTAGCTTTAAACTTTTCACTTTCAAAGCCTTCATCCATAGAAACTGATCCTGATCTCATATACAGAATCCTCTTTGGAGCTTCCCCAGGGCTCTGTTGATACCAGTGTATATAATCATTGTTAAAATTAAAACCTGTGCTGGATATTTTACACCACATATATGCTCTTCTAGTTTCCGCTCTGGTGACAGACAATGGAGTTTGTAGCAGAGTTATTTGCGAATATCCATCTAGAAAGAAAAAAGGAGAAATGATACCGTAAACCTGAAGCTGAAGGAATTTGGAACATGTCTTGTTGCTGAAGTAATGTGTACTGTGGAAAAGAACCAAATGGAAAAATGACTTACAAGACCATGTTGAAGTCACAATAAGAACCATCAGCAGTAACATTCTCACTGTTTGTGCTGAACTTGAAACAGAGAACTCTGAAATAGACCCTCAGTTGAAGAGATGGGGAGAGATAAAGAGATGCAGCTGGGGCAAGGAAATGGTTTGTTCAAGCAGGATGCAATGATAGCTCTTCTGGCCGCAGATGCATGGTGTATGTTTTCAGACGTGTCAAATTATGTATGTTGTCGGGTGGGGAGAAGCTAAAATCCCAGGAATTGGGAGGGGATTGAAATCTCATCTGTTTTCTTAAACAAACTGGAGGGGTAAAAATGTTCGCAAATCAAGGATCGTGTCCTCTAGAAAACGCAGCCACATATACTAAACCAGAAGTAAACGTAAGTACAGTAAACTTGTGTAATTTTTTTAATAGAATCCCATCTGATTTCCATTTGTCAGGTGCTTTATTTTTGGTTTGTTTTACAGGCTGTAACCATGGTGGTTCTGGCAGGACCCAGCTGAGAGTGCCAGTTCAGGACAACTTGCTTCAAGCAGGGCAGTAACAGCCCAAGGCTGGGGGTTTTCCTCCTCTAAGGCAAACCATCCAGACAGAGAAGACTTTGGTTTTACCCCACTGGCTAACCACAAGTCACACAAGCAATTCCCTTAGACACTCCAGTTTCTTAGTATCACCACCAGCAGCCACTCGTCGTGCAGATGTCTGGTTATGAAAACCAATATCCCAGTAAAAGAAAAAAGTTCTCCCGATCCCAGAGGGCCAAGCCCCAGACCCAGGTCAATATACAAATCAGATCTTACCCACAAAACATGCTGTTGCCAATTCTTTAGAATCTAAAATCTAAAGGTTTATTCACAAAAGGAAAAAGATCTAGATGAGAGCTAGATTTGGTTACATGAAATCAATTACATGCAGTAATGACAAAGTTCTTGGTTCAGGCTTGTAGCAGTGATAGAATAATCTGCAAATTCAAATCAAGTCTCTGGAGCACAGTACATCCACTGCTGGGATGGCTCATCCAGTCCTTTGTGTAGAGCTTCAGATTGTAGCAAAGTCCCTCCAGAGGTAAGAAGCAGGACTGAAGACAAGATGGAGAGGAGGCATCAGCCTTTTATAGTCTTTACCAGGTGTAAGAAAACTTCTTTGTTCTTACCGTGGAAAATCACAGGAAAATGGAGTTTGGAGTCACATGGGCAAGTCCCTGCATACCTTGCTGAGTCACAAGGTATGTCTGCCTTCTCTCAATGGGGCAATTGTATAGATGATGGTCCTTAATGGGCCATCAAGCACGCTAGGCACAGCTAACACCAACTTGTCTGGGATGTCACCCAAAAGCATAACACAAATTTGAGATACAGACAGTATAGAGCCAATATTCATAACTTTAAATACAAAAATGATACATGCACACACAGCATAATCATAACCAGCTAACCATAACCTGATCTTAGACACTTTATATCACCCCCTTTACATGAGATTTGGTGCGACTACAGGACCTTGATTGCAACAATGATATATACAGTCCCAGATTATGTCAATAACGTCACACAGGCACAGCAAGCAGGGGCATGCACAGGAACTGAAATTTGATCACCCTTTGATGGCACATTAGGGCAGTGGCTGGGAACTGGAGCAGGGGCCAGGGCTGGGGGTGGAGCAGTTGCATTGCCAGGGCGGGGGCAGCAATTGGTGGTGGTCAGCCACCATGGTTGGAGTAGCGGTCAGGGCTGGGGCCGGATCGAGAGCAGAAATGCATATATTTTTAGAAGAATACTGATAGGGCGGGGACGTACTCCTGCTTGCTCCCACTTGTCTATGCCCCTGGGCACAGGCATATTAGGAGAACATGTATTTTGGTTATTAGCACGTTTAATTGCTGTTTGTGGTGCCTGAATCTGTGCTCAGTTGCTCACGTGGGCCGGCACCGATGTCCATGCTGCCTGTTCAGGAGCACTCTCCCTCCCATTACACATTTGAGTCTGCTCTCTTCTCTCAGTTGTACACAGTCACTGGGATGCAAATTGGCCATTGTCAATGCAGTTGTGTGCTAATGCTGTCCTCTACTGAGATATATCACATGCTCATGTACATTAATAACTGACCTTCTTCTGTCTTCCAAAAAAGGCCATTTGCACACTTAATTATCGGTATGTCATTTAGTTTCAAATGTGTAGGTAAAATGTTGCCACAAGGTTTAATTTTAAAGATATAATATAAGCACATAGCTATGAGATATTAAAAGCATGTGGGATACAGTGTATACCACACACTGGCAAAGAAAAGGTTAACCTGAGTCACTGCCAGACGGCAATCACTGTAACCAGTTGCATCTGGAGGGTGGGCCAGATCTAATTTAGAATTATGCTCATCTGGGAAGGACTGGATGGGTGAATTAAGGATGAATGCTAGCTGAGAGCTGCATACTACAGGGTTGAAGGCAGGCCTGCTTGCTTGCCCATGTTCCCCTACTGACTGCTAAGGAAGGTGGCATAAAAGCCCCCTGACATAAGAACATAACATAAGAACTTAAGAATGGCCCTACTTGGTCACACCAAGGGTCCATCTAGCCCAGTATCCTGTCTTCCGACAGTGGCCAGTGCCAGGTGCCCCATTGGGAATGAACAGAACAGTTAATTACAAAGTGATCCATCCCGTCGCTCATTCCCAGCTTCTGGTAAACAGAAGCTAGGGACACCATTCCTGTCCCCTGGCTAATAGCCATTGATGGCCCTATCCTTCATGAATTTATCTAGTTCTTTTTTGAACCCTGTTATGGTCTTGGCAAGGTGTTTCACTGGTTGACTGTGCATTGTGTGAAGAAATATTTCCTTTTATTTGTTTTAAACCTGCTGCCTATTAATTTCATTTGATGACCCCCTAGTTTTTGTGTTATGAGAAGTAGTAAACATTTCCTTTTCTACTTTGTCTATACCAGTCATGATTTTATAGACCTCAATCATATCTCCCCTTAGCAAACTCTTTTCGACACTGAAAAGTCCCACTCTTATTAATCTCTCCTTATACGGAAGCGATTCCATATCCCTAATCATTTTTGATGTCCTTTTCTGAATCTTTTCCAGTTCCAATATATCTTTTTTAAGATGGGGCGACCATATCTGCACACAGTATTCAAGATGTTCCATGGAGTTATATAGTGGTAACATGACATTTTTTGGTCCTATTATCTATCCTTTTCTTAATTATTACCAGTGTTCTGTTTACATAAGGGGTATAATGGTTACTGAGCCCAAGTTGGGCTGAAGATCTGTCATAAGGTCATTGGAATGTTGTTTTGTGTGACTCTCCGTAACCCTGGAAGGGGTGTAACTCAATGTGACCTGGTGGAGGGCAGAGGCACAAGGAGTAGACCACAGCAGGACTGGAGTGGCTGTTGGCAGGGACACGAGAGGGAAAGACTTTGCCAGACACAACAGTAAACTATCTAAATTTCTACATGCCACAGGGGGCTACAACAGCGGTACCTTTAACTCAGCCAACAATATTGTTAATCTATGCAACCACACACTTAGCCTGGCAGAAGAGTCTGTCATATCTCAGAGACTCTCTTTCTGCTCCACCACCTCCAGGCACACGATACAGTTCAGCAGTGATCTGGAAGCCTACTTTCACCATCTTCGACTCAAGGAATATTTTCAACACACCACTGAACAGAGCACTGACCCACAGGAATCCTCCTACCAACACTGCAAGAAGAAGAATTCTGCATGGACTCCTCCTGACAGTCAAAATGACTGGATTTCTTCACAGAGTGCTTCCACAGATGTGCACAGGCTGAAATTGTGAACAAACAGCATCACTTGCCCCATAACCACAGCTGTACAGAACACACCACCATCCACAGCCTCTGAAACAACTCTGATATTATAATCAAAGTAGGTGCTGAACTCATCATGAACAGGTTGGATTATGAACAGGAGGCTGCCAGGCAACTCTCCAACACCACATTCTACAGGCCGCTATCCTCTGATCCCACTGAGGGGTACCGAAAGAAAGTACACCATCTGCTCAAGAAACTCCCTGCTACAGCATGAGATCAAATCTACAGACACACACCCCTAGAGCCCCAACCAGGGATATTCTATCTGCTACCCAAGATCCATAAACCTGGAAATCCTGGATGCCCCATTATCTCAGGCCTTGGCACTCTTACAGCAGGATTATCTGACTATTTGGACTCTCTCCTCTGACCCTATGCTACCAGCATTCCTAGCTAGCTTTGAGACACCACTGACTTCCTGCGAAATTACAATGCATTGGTGATTTTCCTGAAAACACTATGCTGGCCACCATGGATGTAGAAGCCTTTTACACCAATATTCCACACGAGGATGGATTATGAGCGGTCAAGAACAGTGTCACCTGAGGCCACAACACACCTGGGGGCTGAGCTTTGTGACTTCGGTCTCACACACAACCGTTTCAGATTTGGAGACAGCTTTTTCCTTCAAGTCAGCAGCACTGTTATAGGTACGTGCATGGCCCCACAGTATGACAACATTTTTATGGTTGATTTTGAAGAATGTTTTCTCAGCTCTCATCCTCTAATGCCTCTCCTCTACTTATGCTACGCTGATGACATCTTCATCATATGGACCCTACGGGACGGAGGCCCTATACCAGAAACCTACTGACCACTACACTTTCCTACATACCTCCAGCTTCAATCCAGAACACATAACACAATCCATAATCTACAGCCAAGCCCGAAAATACACCCGCATTTGCTCCAATCCCTCAGAGACAGACACCTACAAGATCGTTATCAGGCGGTCTTAAAACTACAATACGCATCTGCAGACATTAGGAAACAGATTGACAGAGCAAGATGGGTAGCCAGAAGTCACCTACTACAGGATAGGCCCACCAAGGAAAATAACAGAACACCACTGGCCATCATGCACTGCTCCCAGCTAAAACCATTCCAGCGCATTATCAACGATCTACCACCTATCCTGGAAAATGATTCCTCACTCTCACAGGCCTTGAGAAGCAGGCCAATCCTTGCTTACAGACAGCCCCCCAACCTGAAGCAAATACTCACCAGCAGCTACACACCACACCACAGAAACACTAACCCAGGAACCAATCCCTGTAACAAACCACATTGTCTTCTCTGTCCTCATATCTACTCTACTGACACCATCATAGGACTAAGCCACACCATCAAAGCTCATTCATCACACATCTACAAATGTGATGTATGCCATAATGTGTCAGCAATGCCCCTCTGCCATGTACATTGGCCTCTATGTAAAAGGATAAATGGACACAAATCAGACATCAGCAATGGTAACATACAAAAGCCAGTAGGAGAACACTTCAATCTCCCTGGATACTCAATAACAGATTTAAAAGTAGCCATTCTTCAAGAAAAAAAACCTTCAAAAACAGACTTCAAAGAGAAACTACAGAATTACAATTTATTTGCAAACTTAACACCATCAATTTAGGCTTGAATAGGGACTGAGACTGGCTGGCTCACTACAAATGCAGTTTTCCCTCTCTTTGTATTGACACCTCATCATCAATTATTGGGAGTGGCCACCTCCACCCTGACTGAATTGGCCTTGTACATTGGTTCTCCACTTGTAAGGTAACTCCCTTCTCTTCATGTGCCAATATATATTTATTCCTGTTTCTCTAATTTTCACTCCATGCATCTGAAGAAGTGCTATTTTACCCAAGAAAGCTTCTGCCCAAATAAACCTGTTGGTCTTTCGGTTCTGCCTGACTTTTCATTGTTTTTGTGGATACAGACTAACAAGGATTTCCCTCGGATAATTTGTATACAGATGGGGTGCTGAGAGTCATTGAACCAAACTGTAAAGCTTGCATATAATGGAAACTAATTCAAGCTGGGGGTGGAGCAGCATCCCTAGTTCCAGCACCTATGAACAGTCTGGTATTTTACTAGTCCTCTCCAATTCATTGATTTACTGTTCAGTCAGCAAGGGGATAAATGTTGTCATCTTGAGAATTGGCCTTCTATCACAGGCCTGGAAAACTTGCTGTCTCTTCCAATCAGAGACCTTCAGCAGACTTAACATGTTCCAAAGGTTTTCCTTGCCTGTAGTAGTGTTAAAACAATATTGCTAACTGCCCCCTGGTCTGAGTGTCCCAACCTCTGTATCGAGCCCAAAAAAATGGTAGCAAGCAGATAGCCATTCCTATCAAGTCCTGCCTTGAAAGTTCTGTCTAAAGATTATTAACCAGAAATGAAGGAGGAACTGGATATCTGACATAATATAAGGATGAGCAGGATGCGGTCAGTGTTATGCTATGCTATACCTATACAAGTTAGCTTTTATTGCACTCTTTTAAATCTATACCTGCCATACTTAAAAACATCAGTTGTATGGGATGGTCCTGTATCCAGCTCAGAAAAAATGAGTATCTACTTGTGCTTTCAACTGATTAAGAAAGCAACTATGTGTGTGGGGTGTTGTTTGTTTGTACACTTTTGAAAGTCTGTGGCTCAGAATACAGAGTGAGGTTTTTGTACAGCCTGTCTATGGCTTTCTAACACTGTGTGATCCCAGTAGGCACAGTAATAGGTAGCTGTGTCATCGTGGGTTAGTTTGTCTACTGTTAGGGTACAGGTGGATTTTCCAGTTGTCTTTTCAACGCTAAACTTCTCCTTGTCAAAATTTGATTGAGCAGTTTGTGTCTCAAAGTAGAGTATCCACTCTAGAGCTTCTCCAGGTCTCTGTCGATACCAGTGTATAACAGCACTCCCAATACTGATGCCAGAAACTTTACAGTCAATTCTTACTGTTTTAGTTGGTTTCCTGGTGATGGATAACTGAGCTTGTGTCAGTTGTACTTGTGCATCTCCATCTACAAGGAAAGGAAGGAAAAATATCATAAAAATGGATTTGGAGGCTCTCTGGTTGTTGCTCAGTAATCTGCACATTTGTAGTGAACTAGAGTGAAAACCAACTTACACAACCAAATTGAAGCCACGATAAGAACCTGCACCAGTAACATTCTCACTGACTTCAGTTGAGCCTGCATGTCAGAAACAGAAGGCTGTAAGTTAGGATCTCGGATGGAGGGCTGAGTGACTTTGGGGAGAGGAAGTGACTCACTTAAGTAGCAGCCGAGAATAGTTCTGGTGGTTGTAAGTGTGTCAGTTCCATGTGAGGCTAATTTGACAGATGGTCATTAACACAAAAGTGAGTCGTCATGAGTTTCAGTGATAACTCTAGTATGAAGCAGATGCTCCAGTGAATTTAGGACCATATCCATTGTTCCTTAAGAGGATGGACAATGAAGGGTTCATGTTGATGGGTGCAGTAGACCCAACTTTCTTATTTAAGCCTTTATTCAGGAAAGCATCTGCATTAAGCCCAGGCTTAATTTTAGGTGCTTTGTTGCCATCCCATTGAAGACAAATCACTGCTTGTTTCTATTTTAATGATTATTCTTTCCCTAGAATAAAAGCCTTCAGCAGTGTTTCCTGTGTGGTACAGGGGACTGTGCCTGTAAGGGCTGGGATTCCCAGACAGTGTCCGAATGGGGCATTGAAGCGTTTGTTACTATGAATGGCCAGTTGGAATCTGACACAGAGAAAAGCAGATCTTCCTCAGGTTCCTTAATACTGAATGATCACTGAACCTACACTTTCCTCCAGCCCCCTGCCAGTGGTATTACAGGAGCTGTGGTCATGGTACTTGGTTTTTCTGGCTTTAAATCAGGTATGTTATATGCATGGTGGCCTTAACTACTTTGTAATAAAGATTTTAATTAATCATGTTGATTTTTTTTAAAAAAATAAGCTAATGAGGAGTTTCTACAGCTGAATGGCAAAACCAGGGAAGTTGCTGTAGTTTCATACACTGGATGGGATGTGGCTATTCAGAGTGGGTTTTTGTACAGGCTGCATATGACTTACTAGCACTGTGCCATCCCAATAGGCACAATAATAGGTAGCTCCATCGTTAGGAGCTATTTCATTTACTGTTAGGGTAGAGATGGGCTGGTCAGGTTTCTTTTCACAATTAAACTTGTTCTTATCAGAATCTTTATCAAAGACAGGTTGTTTGGATGAGATGTACAGAATCCGCTCTGGAGCTTCACCGGGTCTGTGTCGATACCAGTGTATAACAGCACTCCCGAAGTTCTGAATGCCAGAAGCCTCACAGTCTATCCGTGCAGTTTTACTTTCTGCCCTGGTAATGGACACCTGAGCTTGTCTCAGTTGTATTTGGGCACATCCATCTAGAAAGAGAGCAAGAAAAGAAAACATGAAGTTAACCTGAATCTGGAGCATGGTGAATTGTGACTCAGTGCTGTACAACTGTGTAGAAAAGGGTGAAAAAGAAACTTACAAGAAAAAAACAAAGCCAGAATAATGATCTGAAGTAGTAACATTTTACAGGTTTTGCTTCGACCTGCATCTATGAGAAATGTGACTGTTGTGCTGGGATGGACAAAGAGATGCACTTGAGGACGGAAAGTGACTCATTTAGTTAACACAGGATGAGGTTTCGCTGGCTGCATATGCTAATTTAAGATAAGGTAGAGTTATGGTTGAAACTCATCTGAAGTCACTTTTATCGCAGAGCATTATCTGGTATGAAGCAAATTCTTGTGCTATCTTTAGACCAGTGTAATTTGTATCATGGAAGTCTGGGTAATGAAAGGTTGGTCTTTTAATTATTTATATTACAGTGTAATATAAAGTCAAAGAGGACTTTGTCCGGTTTGTGTCCCCATTGTGTTAGGTGCTATACATAGCAATATTTGGAGTGACTGTCCCAAAGATCTTCAGTCTAAAAGGGTATCTGCATCAGCAGAGAATTTGGTATTTAATGTTTAAATATACCATATTACACCATATTACCATATCCCCCTGCGCTCCACAACCAGTCATCATTTATCAGCAGATTTCTTGTAGGAGTTGCAGTAGGAGTGGGTCCTGAGAGGTATTTGAAGGAGAAGAGGCTAGATATTTGTGATCAGGGATGCAAACTTTGTTGCTTTATTTGTACAGTGCCATATGGTTTGTGGACCACATCTATGATTGAGTTCCTCACTATGACTGTAACTAATACAAGGCTGAAGAGACAGGCAGAGCCATGATGATGGCACAGTGAAGACCAGTTTTCTTGGAGGATATTTTCTTTACCTGTCGAACATGGGAGGTGCTGCCCTGAGGGGTGCTCTTGCCAGTAGAGCACTCAGAACTCTTCAGAAGATATTAAGCACTTCCCAGGATCCTGCTCGCACTGTTTCCCAGATGTGAAGTAGTGGAATGTCACTTCCTACTTCAGTGTGAGACTATCCCTCTGCTCTATAAATAGAGTGAGGTACAGTGGCTATTATATCTGTCTGCTAATGCCCTCTACTGAGAGAGGATGGATCTGCAATTGTATAGTTGCAGTCAATTTTGTCCTAGTTCTGAAAAAGGACCTCCTCTACACTAATGCTTTTGTCAAATGAATTTTGGAGTAACCTCATGTTTTCTTAAACACTTCTTTATTTCCTTGTGATAAGAGCTCATCCAATCCATGATGTCTTTTCTATATTGTAGCTCCATAGTTTTCTTATGTCTTTCTAGCATCATACATTAAGCTATGCTTCCACTTCTGCCCTTCTTTCAAGTATCATCTGCAATCACATGCTTTTCCCATGGGTTCTGAAGAACCTGACTCCATCTATCCTCATTGCTCTAATAACCCACCTTAGACTATAAAACCACTGGGGACAGCGACCCTTATTCTGTGATGTTCCGTGAACACTCCTACTAAGATTGAAATTGTGCAGCATAATATCAGTTCAAGCAGAGTGTAACCTGTTGTCACATCATGTGTTTTCTGTTGAACTGGCTTCAGAGACTAAAGAGAGGCTGGTCCTTCAGAACAGAACTCTGGTTTTCATAAAGTGAACAATAAGCTCTTTGTGGTTCAGGGCTAATTTAAACAGCAGAAAAGCAACCAAAACAAACTTACTCCTGTTTCCATCAGAGTAATATCAAAATGTAAAGTGGCCAGGCTGGTTTGCAGTGCCATTAGGTAACTTGTGGTCTGATCCAAAGCCCATTGAAGTCAATGAAAAGACACTTAGGGCTTGACCCAATGCCCACAACTGGAATCTCTAGACACTAACACGAGACTCTGTCCTGAGGAGGATACTATACAGGATGAGCCCCAGTTACTGAGAAGTTATAAGGAGGTACATTATTGCATCTGCGCACTGGGTCCAACTGTGGCAGCAGATTTCTTGTACGCCCTGTGGACTAGAAATCTTGCAGAGGAGAAGGTAGTGATGTTTCATATGAGACCAGTCATGGGGCTATTCTATGTGTATGTGACGGTATGGAAGAAAGCATGATTTCATTTGTTTGACAACTGGATAGGCAGATGGTAGACTGGAGTGGGCAGTTTGGAAAAAGAGTGGGGAGAAGGAAACACTGTTGGTGGTGCAAATAAAACTGTTGTTGTCTTTAAGTCATTCACTCATTGCTTTCCCTGGGAAGCTGCTGAGCCACTACAAAGAGAAAGAGAGATGGAGAGCCCGCAGATCCCACGGAAGCCAGTGGAAGTTGTTGGTGTTCACAATGTTTCCGGAGACACTGAGCATCTGGCAGAATTGAGCTGTAGTGCATTTTTCAGTCTTAAATTCTTCAGTGTTTTTCCCTGTTTAATTGTGAGAGTTTGGCTGCTTTGCATCTCACTACTCATAGCAGAGCTGACATATCTGTGTGCTAATGTCCTCTACTGGAATAGGATGGCCTGCTCGTGTACACATACCCCTGGTCTACACTACAAACTTATGTTACTATAATTACATCACTCAGGTGTAGAAAATCCACAACCATGAGTAACAGTTATACTGACCTAACTCCCGGTATAGACAGCACTATGTTGATTGGCGGGGAGGGAGGCTTCTCTCATTGACGTAGTTACCATCTCTCGGGGAGGCGGAGTATCTACACTGACAATAGAAGCTTTCTTGTTAACATAGATAGTGGCTTCACTAAGCGCTACAGCAGGGCTGTAAATGTAGACAAGTTCTTAATTTTATCCCACCTTTTAATTTGCAAGCAACTTCATTAATTTTTCATTATTAGTTTTTGTTGACTTGCACTGGGCACTAAACCAATGGAGGGAACTCCATCTACTTGAACCAAAGAAATCTGTTTTGCTGTCAAAAAGCCACCAAGAAGGTGATGTTCTGTATATTTGAAGAGTCTCTTTTATAAACAGACAATTCATTTCTCTGTTAAACACAGAATAAAGCAGCATAATCCCACACAACGGAATTCATTTATCTGTCTAGGGTTGATGTCATATAGTTGAGCAAATCTGGAACCATCCACTAGAGGGTAGTGTTTATGATCACACATCTACACAGTCTCCAGTTCATTAAAGAATATGACAATTGCTTTTAATGTTTTGCACAATTAGTTTACATTTATGCTGTTAAACTCTGATCCAGCCTGTCATGCTTTTACCATCTCTCCTCCTTCAAATTTCTGTCAAAATGCAATGGGCCTTCAAAACCTAATTCCATCTGGTGCTGTGTGTGTGTGTGTGTGAGTGAGAGAGAGAGAGAGAGAGAGAGAGAGAGAGCGCCTGACCCTATGGCACAAAGTCGAAAAGAAGTAACTAATTTTTTTTTAAATAAAAGTGTAAGTCTGAAGACGTATCCAGATGTAGATCACCTCACTGCAGTCCTTGTTTTCCTTCCTTCATTATCCTTCCAAGCATTAATCCAAATTTCTCTAGTAACTCCTCTCAGTTTAGGCTATAAGCTCTGTGGGGCAGGGACTTTGATCATCTATTTGCTTATAAGGTGTATTCACATCTATGACTAGATAGAAATATCTGCTCCAGTGAGTGTAACTTTTATATTACATCTCATCTAACAAACTGGTATCACAGACTAAATATGAAACTGTTCTTTAGACCTGAACTTTGTGCTTTTATGAGCAGGCATCTCCTGGACTAACAAGTTCTTTGCAGGTCAAATGCTAATTTATATAGCTAGAAACTTTTTCTTGTTCCTGCTCTGCTAATGTTAAAATATGCTGTAACATTGCTAGTTTAGTTTTGTGTGCTCTATATGTAGCTGTCCTGTGCAACTACATGGTCTTTTTGTTTGTTTGGCAGACAGGTGGCATCTTATTGTTTTCAAACTTGTGAGAGCAACAGTTCTGTTGCTTTTTATCTCTCATTGCAGAAACCAGTAAGGTGTTTCTACACCTGGTTCCATCATGAGAAACAGGATTAGGAGGTAGCTGTGGTTTCATGCATTTGAAAGATTGTTGTTGAGAATACCAAGTAGGTTTTTGTACAGAATCTGAATGCTATTTTGATGCTGTGTGATCCCAAGCGGCACAGTAATAGGTAGCTGAATCACTCTTGGTTGTTCTCTTGACTGTAAGGGTACAGATTGACTTGGAGAGCTGCTTCTCTGCCTCAAACTTTCCCTTCTCAGAATCCTGGTCAAAAACCGGTTTTCCTGATGAAAAATAGAGAATCCGTTCCAGAGCTGCATCAGGTCTCTGTCGATACCAGTGTATATAAGCACTACTAAGGGTTATGCCAGAAACATGACAGTCAATTCGTGCAGTTCTGTCTTCTGCTTTGGTGATGGATAGTTGAGATTGTACCAGTACTTGGGCCTCTCCATCTACAGAGAAAAGAGACAAATCCCATTTAATTTTAAATTGAATTAACATGGAGAATCTCCAATTATTGCTCAGTAATGTGCCTGCCTGTAGGAGCCTAGAGTTGAAAAAAAGCAACTTACAAGACCAAACTGCTGAAGCAACAAGGAATACCTGCAATAGTAACATTCTCACTAAGTTATGATGAACTTGTGGCTGAAAAACCAAGGAATATGAATGTGATCTCAGAAGAAGGGAGGTGTCGCTTGAGCAGAGGAAGTGACTGATTGGCAGATCTGAGGTTGAGAAATGTCCAGTGACCATGAGCTATTTCAAAGCAATATAGATTTGAGTTTTTCCTCTATAAAAGTTTGTAAGGCTGGACTTAAAGATAGGAACATCTAATAAGCTGCCCTGGTTTCCCTCAGGCTATTCCACAACTCTTCTCTGACTGCTCCCTTGTTTAGAACTTTTTCAAAGAGTATCAGATTATTATAACAAAATTGCAGTATTGAGGTTCTCTGCATTCCCCCCTTTTTTTTAACATAAACATCAGCATATTTGATCAGTGCTCTCAGCATGAAAAAACAACTAATATAACTTTTTCAAGCAATGATGAGAATAGATCACTAACGCTCTGATGCCAAGTCTTTGAAGTCAATGGGAAGTTGCTCAATTGATTTCAATGAGCTTTGGAATAAGCCCCAATTCCTAGGGAGAACTTCTTCAGGAATTTTTCATCCTGTCTTAATTCAGAGTCCCCTCAAGTTTGCTGATCTGATAGAATTGTTGTCAAGGAAAACAAATCAGTAATCTCTTAAATTAACACATTCTCCTTGCACTTAATTTAATTAAGTCTTTATTTAACTCTTGCATCATTCAAACTCAGAGTTGCCTCACGGATTAACTTTGTTTTCACCAAAATTAATAGTTTGTTATTGTTTCATAAGGAGTTTCATATGCTGTTTTTGAATTCTATTTCTATATACACCTTGTCTGTGAAAGTTCTGTACCAGGACAGAGGAGATCCTATTGTGAAATATGCACAGACCACTATAGGCCAAATGCCAACTACATTTAAAGAGGTGCGAGACCATGGCTGGCATTGGCACTGCCTGTGTGTAACAGGTGTCAGAATTTGGCATAATTCTAATGATCTGCTGATTCTACTGTACATCCGCCAGTGATATTCCTGTAGCTGATGTGATTCTCTAGGCCAGATTCTGCCCTTCGTTACAGCACACATTCAAGAAAATGATGTCATGTTGAGCACAATTTAGCCCCCTGTTCCATGGGCTCCCCCGGACATTCCAACAATTGGGGATTGCTGGGCCCAGGGTGCTCCTGTCATGCCGACTTTCTCACAGGAGCTTCCCCATCAGCCAAAGCTGTTAGTAGATGCTCTGCTGCCAACTTCGCTTTCACCTCTCGCAGAGCTGGAGTAATTACGCCAATGGGAGAGCTCACTGCCATCGACATAGAGCGTCTTCCCCAGAGACACTCTAGCGACACAGATGCATCGGAGCATCTGTGCTAATGTAGTGCCTGTAGTGTACATTAGCTCTCACAGAGCTTAGCCTCAGTCTAGAGCTTTTATAAACAAATATGCCGTTCTACCAGCCAACACTCATTTGCACAGTTACACGTATGCAACATTTTGCTGCCATAGGTGATTGTCTTCTCTCCGGGAATGGTTGACTGTCCAGATGCTTAAAATTAAGCAGGTGTGTAAATATCTGAAAAATCCTGTCCAAAATTTTGTTTTGGCTCAAACCAAAATAAAACCTATTTTGATTTTTCTCACCAAAATGAAAAACTGAAATATTTTCATTTCAGACTGAATGAAACATTTTTTTCTCACCAAAGCATTTTTTGTTTGCTTATGTTTCTTTATGTTTTATTTTGGGAAGGATTGTACCATTTCAGTGTTTTGTTTTGTTTTTAAATAAATCTGACTAAATTTCAAAATAAAATGTTTCAAAATGAAAAATCAAAATGTTTCATTTTGAAAATGTTGATGTGAAATATCAACTTTAAAAAAAACATTTTTTTCAACAAAACTATTTGTAAATTCAACCCAAATTTGCAAATCATTTCAGTCAAACAGAAATTGCATTTTTGGGGTGGAATAAACCATATGTCAAACCAACTTTGGCCAGCTCTAAAAGTGTGGTAGTGATTTGTAACAAAATGTAGTTCAAAACTGCAGTTCTATCCTGTTGTTCTTCCTGTCATATTGCAGACACCAGTCAGGAGTTTCTGCTGTTGGTTCCAAGTTGATAGAAAGGATAAGGAATGTGTCTGGTTTCATACACTTGGCTGAAAATGCAGAGTGGGTTTTTGTATGGGTTGTCAATGGCTTTCTAGTACTGTGAGATCCCAGGTGGCACAATAATAGATAGCAGCATCCTCTTGGGTTAGTTTGTCTACTCTGAGATTAAAGGTGGATGCAGAAACATCATTACCAGCTTTAAACTTTTCACTACCAAAGCCTTCATCCATAGAAACTGATCCTGATCTCATATACAAAATCCTTTTCAGAGCTGTCCCAGGGCTCTGTCGATACCAGTGTATATAAACGCTGTTAAAATTAAAACCTGCACCAGAAATTTTACACCACATATATGCACTTCTAGTTTCCTCTCTGGTGACAGACAATGGAGTTTGTAGCAGAGTTATTTGTGAATATCCATCTAGAAAAAAAAAAGAGAAAACAATACTATAAACTTGAAGCTGAAGCAATCTGAAACGTCTTGTTGCTGAAGAAATGTGTACTATGGAAAAGAACCAAATGGAAAAATGACTTACAGGCCCATGTTGAAGTCACAATAAGAACCTGCAGCAGTAACATTCTCACTGGTTGGGCTGAACTTGAAACAGAGGACTCTGAAATAGACCCTCAGTTGAAGAGATGGGGAGAGATACAGAAGTGCAGCTGAGAAGAGGAAATGGGTTGTTTAAGCAGAGTCCAATGATAGCTCTCCTGGCTGCAGATGTGTGGTGTAAGATTTCAGAAGTGTCAAACTATGTATGTTGTCAGGTGGTCAGAAGCTAAAATCCCAGGAGGTGGGAGGGGGCTGAAGTCTCATCTGTTTTCATAAACAAACTGGAGGGATGAAAATGTTTGCAAATCAGAGATTGTGTCCTCCAGATAATGCACACACATATACTTAAAGCAGGAGCAAACGCAAGTACAGTGTAGTTGTCTGCATAGAATCCCATTTGATTTGTCTGTCTGTCAAGTGCTTTATTTTTGGTGTGTTTTACAGTCACAGCAAGCAGGGGCTTGCACAGGAATTGAAATTTGACCACTGTTGGGTGGGTACATTAGAGCAGTGGCTGTGGGTCAGGGACTGGAGCAGGAGCTGGGTAAGGGGCCAAGGCTGGGGCTGGAGCAGTGCATGGCCAGGACTGGGGCAGTGAAAAGTGGTCAGATGCCAGGGCCAGAGTAGAGGCCAGGGATGGGGCTGGACCTAGAGCAGAAATGCATACATTTTTATACAGATACTGAGGGGGGACCGTACCCCTGCTTGCCCCCACTTGTGTGTGCCCCATGGCACCTGCATATTAGGAGAACATGTAATCAGGTAATTAGCACGTTTAATTGCTCCTAGTAGTGCCTGAATCTGTGCTCAGTAGCTCACGTGGGCCGGCATCGATGTCCATGCTAGCTGTGCAGGAGCGCTCTCCCTCCCATTACAAATTTGAGTCTGCTCTCTTCTTTCAATTGTTCACACAGTCACTGGGTTGCAAATCCACCATTATCAGTGCGGTTGTGTGCTATTGCTGTCCTCTACTGAGATATATCACATGCTCGTGTACATTAACAACTGACCACCTCCTGTCTTCCAAAAAAGGCCATTTGCACACTTAATTACTGGTATGTCATTTAGCTTCAAATGTGTAGGTAAAAAAATTATCACAAGGAAAGGAGGCCCTTGAAGAATTCCACCTGAATTTCAACAGTTTCCACCCCACCATCAACATCAAGCATTCTTAAAATTACAAGACCCACCTGGGGAAGTGATGAAACAGGTTGACAAAGTGAGATGGGTACTGATAAGTCACCTACTACAGGACAGGCCCAACAAGGAAAATAACAGAACACCACTGACCATCGCATACAGCGCCCAGCTAAAATCTCTCCAGCGCATCATCAACGATCTACAACCTATTCTGGAAAATAATCCCCCACTCTCACAGGCCTTAGGAGGCAGGACAATCCTCGCTTACATACAGCCCCCCAACCTGTAGCAAATACTCACCAGCAACTACACACCACACCACAGAAACAATAACCCAGGAACTAATCACTGTAACCAACTCAGTTGCCTTCTCTGTCCTCATATCGACACCTTCATAGGACCCAACCACACCAGCCACAGCATCAGAGGCTCATTCACCTGCATATCTACTAACGTGATATATGCCATCATGTATCAGCAATGCCCCTCTGCCATGTACATTGGCCAAACCGGACAGTCTCTATGTAAAAGAATAAATGGACACAAATTAGACATCGGGAATGGTAACATACAAAAGCCAGTAGAACACTTCACTCTCCCTGGACACTCAATAACAGATTTAAAAGTAGCTGCTCTTCAACAAAAAAACTTCAAAAACAGACTTCAAAGAGAAACTGCAGAACTACAATTCATTTGAAAACTTAACACCATCAGTTTGGGCTTGAATAGGTACTGTGAGTAGCTAACTCACTAAAAAGGCAATTTTCCCTCTCTTGGTATTGACACCTCCTCATCAATTATTGGGAGTGGCCACATCCACCTTGACTGAATTGGCCTTCTACATTGATTCTCCACTTGTACGGTAACTCCCTTCTCTTCCTGTGCCAATATATATTTATGCCTATATCTGTAATTTTCACTCCATACATCTGAAGAAGTGAGGTTTTTACCCATGAAAGCTCATGCCCAAATACATCTGTTAATCTTTAGGGTGCCACGTGACTCCTTGGGGTAGAGGAAGTGACTGAAGTAGCATCCGAGAATAGTTCTGTTCGTTGTAGGTATGTCAGTTCCATATGAGGTTAATTTGACTGATGATCATTAAGACAAAAGTGAGTCATCATGAGTTTCAGCAATAAGTCTAGTATGAAGCAGATGCTCCAGTGAACTTAGGACCATATCCATTGTTTCTTAAGAGGATGGACAATGAAGAGTTCATGTTGATGGGTGCAGCAGACCCCAATTTCCTTATTTAAGCCTTTATTCAGGAAGGGGTCTGCATGAAGCCCAAGCTTAATCTTAAGTGTGTTGCTGCCATCCCGTTGAGACCAATCACTGCCTGTTTCTATGTTTATGATTTTTCTTTCCCAAGAATAAAAGCCTTCAGCAGTATTTCCTGTGTGGTACACGGGACTGTGCCTGTAAGACAGGGGTGGGCAAACCTGTTGGCCCGAGGGCCACATCGGGTTTGCAGAATTATATGGAGGGCTGGATAGGGAAGGACCCGCCCCCAATCCAGCTCCCTCCCACTTCCGGCCCCCTGACTGCCCCCTTAGAATCCTCAACCCATCTAACCCCCCGATCTTGTCCCCTGACTGCCCCTCCCAGAGACCCACCCCTGCACCTAACCACCCCCCAGGACCCCACCCCCTATCCAATTCCCCTGCTCCCTGTCCCCTGACTGTCCCAACCCCTATCCATACTCCTGCCCCCTAACCACCGCCCTGGAACCTCACCCCCTATCCAACTCACCCTGCTCCCTGACTGCCCCCTCCAGACCTCCCACCCCAACCACCACCCCAGAACCCCCCCCATCCCTCCCCTTACCATAGCTGTTCGACACGGCTCTGGGGGAGGGGGGGAACATGCGGCTCCGGGGGAGGGGGAGCGCCCAGCCTCGGCCTCCGGAGGAGTGCTGTCTGCATGGCGCGGCTCAGGGGGTGGGGGGAGTGCACAGTCCTGGCCCCTGGAGTGCTGCCCATGTGGCATGGCTCTGGGGGTGGGAGGGGTGTGCAGCCCTGGCCCTGCAGTGGAGCCTGCATTGCGTGGCTGCAGGGGAAGGGCCGGGGACAGCCTCTCCGGCCAGAGGCTGGATGGGAATGTCCCGCGGGCTGTAGTTTGCCCACCCCTGCTGTAAGGGCTAAGATTCCTAGACAGAATCTGGAGGGATGGGGCATTGAAGTGTTTGTTGCTATAAATAACCGGTTGGAATCTGACACAGAGAAAAGCAGATCTTCTGCAAGCTCCTTAACACTGAGTGGTCACTGAACACTCTATTTACCTTCACCCCCTGCCAGTGGTATTACAGGAGCTGTGGTGACAGTACTTGTTTTTTCTGGCTTTGAATCAGGTATTTTATAAGTGTGGTGGCCTTTATTATGAAGTAGGTAAGATTTTTTAAATCATTTTGCTTTTTTTTTTAAATAAGCTATTGAGGAGTTTCTACAGCTGTAGTTTCATACGCTGGATGGGATGTGGATCAGTATTCAGAGTGGGTTTCTGTACAGACTGTCTATGGCTTTCTAACACTGTGCCATCCCAATAGGCACAATAATAGGTAGCTCCATCGTTAGGAGTTATTTCATTTACTGTTAAGGTAGAGATGGGCTGGTCAGGTTTCTTTTCACAATTAAACTTTGTTTTTGTCGGAATCTTTATCCGTTGTTTGGATGAGATGTACAGAATCCGCTCTGGAGCTTCACCGGGTCTGTGTCGATACCAGTGTATAACAGCACTCCTGAAGTTCTGAATGCCAGAAGCTTCACAGTCTATCCGTGCAGTTTGACTTTCTGCCCTGGTAATGGACACTTGAGCTTATCTCAGATGTATTTGGGCACATCCATCTAGAAAGAGAGCAAGAAAAGAAAACATGAAGTTAACCTGAATCTGGAGCATGGTGAGTTGTGACTCAGTGCTGTACAACTGTGTAGAAAAGGGTAAAAAGAAACTTACAAGAAAAAACCAATGCCAGAATAATGATCTGAAGAAGTAACATTTTATAGGTTTTGCTTGGATCTGCATCTGTAAGAAATTTGACTGTTAGGATGGACAGAGAGGTGCATTTGGGGACCAGAAATGACTCATTTAGTTAATGCAGGATGAGGTTTTGCTAGCTGCGTATGCTAATTTAAGGTAAGTAGAGTTATGACTTAAATGCCTCCGAAGTTAATGCTCTTTGATAAAAGTATCTGGCATGAAGCAAATTCTTTTGCTATCTTTAGACCAGAGTAGATTGCATCATGGAAGTCTGGATAATGAAGGATTGGTCTCTTAATTATATTACAGTGGTTCCAAATGACATCTGTCCCCACTATGTGAGGTACTACACATAGCAACGTATGGAGTGACTGTACCAGAGATCTTCAGTCTAAAAGGGTATTTTCACCAGCAGAGAATTTTTGGTACTTAATGTTAAATATACCATATCCCCCTGCCCTCTCCAACCAGAGTCATTATTTGGCAGCAGACTCCTTGTAGGAGTCACAGCAGGAGTGGGTCTTGAGAAGGATTTGAAGGAGACGAAGCTAGTGGTTTAGGTGTTTGGGGGGGTGGGGGGGTGGCATTCCACACAAGTGGTGGAAGAAAGCACCAAGATGTTTGTGGGCAGAGATGCAAACTTTGTTGCTTGTTTGTACAGTGCCCTGTGCAGTGTGGACAAGATCTGTGACTGGGGTTTCTAGCTATGACTGTAACTGATACAAAGATGAAGGGACAGGCAGTGCTGTGTTTCTTTACCTGTTGAACATGGGAGGTGCTGCCTTGAGGAGTGCTGTTGCCAGTACAGCACTCCGAACCAGAGGTGAAAGTAAGCTGGTACATCCTGGTACGGCGTACTGGTAAGAGCCGGTGCACCGTACCGGGGCGGCCCGGCTTCCCCAGGTGTCAATTTAAAGGGCCTGGGGCTCCCAGCAGTAGAGGCAGCGGGGCCCTGGGCCCCTTAAATAGCCCCCGCAGCCCTGCCGCTGCTCCAGGGGCTATTTAAAGGGCCCGAAGCTCCCCTTTTCTACAACCCTGGGACCTTTAAATAGCCCCTGGAGCCTGCTGGAGCCCTGGGGTAGCAGCGGCAACCGGGGGCTCTGGCAGCAGTTTAAAGGGCCCGGGGCGCAGAGCCCTGTGCCCTTTAAACCACTGCCAGAGCCCCGGATGTTGCTGCTACCCAGTGGGGAGGGCACTTACCAGTACAGAGCAGGCCCTTCCGGGGGCCAGAGCCGTCCCCAACTCAACCCCGTACCAGTAAGTCCCCATTTCTACTTTCACCCCTGCTCAGAATCCTTTTGAAGATATTAAGCACTTCCCAGGCTCCTGCTCTCGCTGTTTCCCAGATGTGAAGTAGTGGAATATCACTTCCTGCTTCAGTGTGAGACTATCCCTCTGCTCTATAGAGTGAGGTACAGTGGCTATTATACCTGTGTGCTAACACCCTCTACTGAGATAGGATGGATCTGCAATTGTATAGTTGCAGTCAATTTTGTCCTAGTTCTGAAAAAGGCCCAACTCTATGCTGATGTTTTTGTCAAACACTCATGTTTTCTTAACACTTCTTTGTTTCCTTGTGATAAGAGCTAATCCAATCCATGATGTCTTTTCTATATTGTAGGGCCATTAGTTTTCTTATGTCTTTCTAGCATCATTCAATAAGCTATGCTTCCACTTCTGCCCTTCTTTCAAGTATCATCTGCAATCACATGCTTTTCCCATGGGTTCTGAAGAACCTGACTCCATCTATCCTCATTTCTCTAGTGACCCACCTTAGACTATCAATCTTGGGGACAGGGACTCTTATTCTGTGACATTCCCTGAACATTCCTGCTAAGATTGAAATTCTACAGTATAATATCAGTGCAAGCAGAGTGTAACCTGCTGTCACACCGTGTGTTTTCTGCTGAACTGGCTTCAGAGACTAAAGAGAGGCTGGTCCTTCAGAACAGAATTCTAGTTTTGATAAAGTGAACAATAAGCTCTTTGTGGTTCAGGGCTAATTTAAACAGCAGAAAAGCAACTCCTGTTTTCATTGGAGTAATGTCAAAATGTAGGAGATGGCTTCACCTAATATTCAGCAGAAAGTTTTTGTTTTTGTTTTTTTACAGGGCAAGGGGCAGCTAAACACACAACTCCCATTGACTTGTAACGGGATTGGGTGCCTAATTCCCCTGTGTGCCCTAGGTGACCTCTTGTGCTGCTGGACCTGACTTGTTCTTAGTACTATATTTGGAAAATACACACTAAATCAGCAGTGGCTGTTTGTAACTAGTTGCAGAAGCCAATAAAGAGTTTTTGCAGCTGGCTCCAGGTTGAGAGCAATTTTTAGAGAGGTGACAATGGCCTCATACACTCAATAGTCTGTGGCTCAGAATGCAGAGTGAGTTTTTGTACAGGCTGTCTACAGTTTTCTAACACTGTGCTATCCCAATAGGCACAATAGTAAGTAGCAATGTCACTGGAGGTTATTTTGTTTATGGTCAGGGTACAGGTAGAATGGACAATCTTTTTTTCAGCATTAAACTTTCCTCTGTCCGATTCTCTGTCAAAGACAGACTGCGTTGAGATGAACAGAATCCGCTCTGGAGCTGCACCGGGTCTCTGTCTATACCAGTGTATAGGAGCCTTGGAAAAATCCTCAGGTAGAGAAACATGACAGTCAATTCGTAAGGTTTTATTTCCTTCCCTGGTGATGGACAGTTGATTCTGGGTCAGACGCACTTGTGAGGAGCCATCTGTGGAGAAACAAAGAAAAAAATATCAACATAAAACTGAAATAATGTGAAGTCTCTTCAGCTGTTGCTGTCATGTGGCAATGTATGCGGAGAGCAGTGTGATAGGGTGACCAGATTTCCTATTTTTTTAAAAAATGGGGACAGTCCTGATATTCAGGACTTTGTCTTATATAGGTGCCTACAACCCCCCTCCCCCTCCCCCACACTCGCTTGCAGTTAGGGTGACAAGATAGTAACACACTTACAGGAACAAACCATAGCCAGAACAAAAGTCTCTAACAGCAACATTCTTGCTGCTCTTGTTAGACTCCAGCCAAGGAATGTAAATGATGGTCTTTAACAGAGAGAGACCCGTAGATGGGGAGAGGAAGTGACTCATTTAGGTAACCTCCAGTTAAGCAGTACTGGGTGTGGAAGATTTATTGCAAAGTGAGGTAGAGTTACTGCTGCTCAGTATAACAACTTTGACCTTGGGTGAGTGTCAGCCCTGGCACTGGTGTCAAACAGATTCCCTGGCTGTGTTTCAGGATCAGTGTTGATTATTATTACTGTTGTTTGTTACTTATATTACAACAGCAACCTGAGACACTCTGCCTGATCTGGGCCCTGGGGTGAAAACAAAGAAGCAAAGTCCTGCCTCACGCTGCTGACAATGTAAAAAAAGGAGTGATCTCTCAAGCTTGTGGGAAAGGGAAATGTCAAAATACCTTTTTCTTTTTGTTTGTTTGTTTTTTGTTTTACCTTGTCATTGTTTATGCCCAGATCCACTGGTTTTTGTTTTTTCCTCGCTCACCCTTAAAGCTCAGTCATTGTGTGTTAGCGGATTTCTTGTACATCCTGTAGAATGGAAATCTTGCAGAGGCGAAGGTAGTGATGTTCCATATGAGAGGAGGGGCCTGTTCCATGAGTATGAGACAGTATGGGAGACAGCACGAATTAATTTGTTGGAGAATTGAATAGGCCGATGGTGGACAAGAGTGGGGAGGATAAGAGCTGCTGACAGCGCAGTTAACACTGTAGTTGTCTTTCTGTCATTCACTTATCACTTGCCCAGGCAAGCTGCTTCACCTTTCCTGATAGAGAGAATGAGTCAGTGCCCTTGGATCGCATGGACACCATTGGAAGTTGATGGTGTTCACAACTTTTCTGGAGACACCGAGCATCTGGCAGAATTGAGCTGTAGTTACAATATATTTTACATTAGCAGTTTAGTTTCCAGTGCACTTGAGTAACTAACTTCACAAACATTACTCAGCTATATAGGCAGTATTAAAATGAGTTTATGGACCAGTGATAGGCTAACTAATCCTCCATACTGCCAGTTACCAGGAGATTTTTCATTAGATCTGCATGTTGGATTGAACACCATGGATTGACTTTCCTGTCCTTTCTGTTTCAAGGAATGTCCAATCTTGACCTAATTTTATTTGCCTCATGCAAACTGGTAAATGTGCACCTGTATCAAACCTTAGTCACCCACAGAGAGCAACTGAAAATTTTGCTGCCCTGACTATTTAGCTACCCTGTGCAACTACTTGGTCTTGTTGTTTGGCAGAGACAGGTGGGATCATACTGTTTGCAAAACGTGTGCAAGTAACAGTTCTGTTGCTTTTATTTCACTGCAGAAATCAGGAAGGTGTTTCTGCATCTGGTTCTACCATGAGAAGCAGGATTAGGAGATAGCTGTGGTTTCTTGCCTTCAGAAAGTTATTGCTAAGAATACAAAATAGGTTTTTGTACAGAATGTGAATGGTATAGTAATACTGTGTGATCCCAAACGGCACAGTAATAGGTAGCTGCATCACTCTTGGTTATTTTCTTTACTGTCAGGACACAGATCGACTTGGAGAGCTGCTTCTCTGCCTCAAACTTTCCCTTCTCAGAATCCTGGTCAAAAACCGGTTTTCCTGATGAAAAATAGAGAATCCGTTCCAGGGCTGCATCAGGTCTGTGTCGATACCAGTGTATGTAAGCACTACTAAGGGTTATGCCAGAAACATGACAGTCAATTCGTGCAGTTTTATTTTCTGCCCTGGTGGTGGATAGTTGAGATTGCAGCAGTACTTGCGCTTCTCCATCTGCAGAAAAGAGACAAATGCTATTTAATCTGAAATTGAATGAATATGGAGGATCTCCAATCATTGCTCAGTAACGTGCCTGCATGGAGAAGCCTAGAGTGTAAAAAGCAACTTACAGGACCAAAATACTGAAGCAACAAGATAAACTTGCAGTAGTAACATTGTCACTAAGTTATGATGAACCTGCTACTGAGAAACAAAGGAATATGAATGTGATCTCAGGGAAAGGGAGGGGCTACTTGAGGAGAGGAAGTGACCAACAGAAAAATCGTCACTGGATATTTCCCCTCAAGTTTATAGATCTGATAGAATTGTTGTCAAAGGAAACAAATCAGTAATCTCTTAAACACATTGTCCTTGTGCTTAATTTGACGCTTGTGTCATCCAAACAAACTCAAAGTTGCCTCAAGAATTAACTCTTTTTTTTTTACCTACATCAATAGATTCCCACTGTTTCATAAGGGGTTTCATATGCTGTTTGTGAATTGTATACGTGCTGTTTGCGAGTTTCCCTTTGGATATCTGTTGATGTCTATTCCCCCAACTCCACGAGGGTATGGAACTTTTATTGGGTGATATTCATCTCTGTGCAGAGAGCCAGAACAAGGCCCTTACATTGTTTTAACTCCACTTAAGCCCTATTTTGAGGATTTAAGTGAGAAGTAAGTGCAGTATAGGCCTCGTCCTTGCGCCTCTACAAATGACTGAATTTAATCATTAAACTTCACAAATTATTCTGAGAACTCCTTAAAATCTGTAACATTTTTAATATACTTTGCATGCTATCCAAAGAAACATAGCAACAAATGTACCATATTTCAAAAGCATAGTGATTAAGTATATAAATGGAGTGCTATATATTTTTTTGAGCAGTGGGGAGTGAGAAAAATACTTTTTTCCACCAGCACAAACTTCTTATAACTTATTTTTTGAACAGACCTAGCTGGGGAAAGGGGAGTTGGGGCCAGATTCCTTAAGGAATTTAGGAGTCTGAACTTGGTCACCTGGAGAAATTTGGTCTGAATTCCATTGAATTAAAAATCATAGTTTGTACACAAACATTCATTTTGTAATCATGAGACCAGGAATGATCTCACAAAGAGGGCTGTACTGGAAGTGGATGAGTGTGGAAGTTTAAATGAGACTAAAAGCCTCCCTGTGGAATTCTTGATGATGATGAGAATTGTCTGAGCCCTGCCTTGTTAATTAATGCATAACTTATCTCTGACTCTTATGGGGATGTGCAAGGGAGAAGAAGGTTTTGAGTAAGTTGACTCACATCAATAGTCTCATTGACTGAAGTGGGTTTATTCAGGATAAATGGTTGTTTTCAAAATTGACTCCTCAAGTAGTCTGATAATCCGTCTTCCTCTAGTTCAGTTATATTGAAACAAGAAAATTCAATTCGAGTAATTCATTGCTGTGCACTTATTTTCATACACATTTATATCCTGTTAAATGGCCTTTGTGATAAAAATCTATAGGGTTCTCTGATTTTATTTTTACTGTTTAGTTTATATAGAAACATGCAATTCTAGGATGGGAATACTGTAATGAATGCTGTATATATACAATATTCCTGATCAAACAATCTTGCCTCTGAAGAATCAACACCAGCCCTCTTCTTGGCATCTGGAGAGAGCCCCTTTACAGAAACTGTAGTTCAGTAGCTCTACTGCAGAAGGATGAGTGAAAGTCTCCAGGAGATGTGTTGTGGACATCTGGGGACCTGATACAAAGCTAACTGAAGTGGCTGGGAGTTCTTCCACTGACTGGACTGGGCTCTGGATGGAACTTGATAAGGCCTATCCTGTAAGGTGCTGAACACTTTCATCTCCCATTACAGGCAACAGGAACTCACAAGGCCAGGGCCTTATGTCTTTGAATCCCACCAACAGTAAAATGAAAATCCCATTCCTAATACTAAAATGTGGGGAAAGATTCTTCTGAGTGTAGTTGGGTTCTTTTTTTGTTTGTTTTGGGGTTTTTTGTTGTTTACAAAAAAGCTCTTTACAATAATGGTGAAGTAATTGGAATCCAAACCTGCTAGATGTTTAAACAGCAATGTGTTGATTTCCTGTCTTTTGATGAAGCAGTTGAAAAGCGACACATCCTGTTTTGTTAAAAGGATGTTTGTGGTATGGGGAGAGAGGGACCAGGGGAGGGGAGGAATTTGCTGTATTAACTGTTTATTCTCAAGACATCTTGTAGGTTCACAAAATAAGGTGTTAATGGTTCAATATTAATTCAGTTAAAAATTTTGTGTCACTGTCTCATCTGCTCCATGTTACAGAAAGAAGCACATTCTGAAAAAGGTAGACTTAAGAAATCTCAGCTGCTAATGTCCAGGTCCATGTTCCAGATCTTGCTACAGCCCTATGAAAATCCTGGGTTGTTTTTGGGGAACACAGTGGGATAAATTTCCATTGAGGACTAGGTCATAACTTTTAAAAAATATGTGACAAAGAGTCCTGTGGCACCTTAAAGACTAACTAAAATTTTAGAGCATAAGCTTTCGTGGGCTAATACCCACTTCGTCGGATGGGTATTAGCCCACAAAAGCTTATGCTCTAAAATTTTAATTAGTCTTTAAGGTGCCATGGGACTCTTTGTCACTTCTGCAATTCCAGACTAACATGGCTACCCCTCTGAGTCTTAAAAAATATGTGTTATATAATTGCTGGTTCAGTGATCAAGGGACTAGAAGAAAAACAGTCACCCAACTCAAGTATGAAATCAAGTATGACTTGATTGAATTCTGTACTCGGGTCTGAGTACTGAAACTAAACTGAGCACTTTGCTCATACAGAGCTTATCCTGTAAAGCGCTAAGTAACTCTGGAAGAGCTGAGGTCTCATCTCACATTAGTGCCTTTAGATGAGGATGAGAGCACCCACTACCTTTTAGAAATAGCTCAGTATCTTGCAGGATAGAGCACCTTTTTCTTTGGAGATTTCAAAGTGTTTAATCAATCTTTAATGCAGGAAAAAAGAAACACCAACCATCTTCCTTACTGATGCAGAGGATGACATGAACAAAACACTTACAAAACTTTCATACCATTCAAACCTGGGTTGAGAGTTTACATTCACCAGTGAGGAGAGAGAAAATACGGAAGACTTAGAATATCAAGAAAACTTACTGATATTGATCTCAAACAAGCATGGAATCCTCTCTCAAGGAGATTGTGGATACCCCATTTTGAAGACCTTTAAAACTAGACTCGACAAAACACTAGAAAATACTAGATAGGGAATAGATCTGCATTGTCAGGAAGATGGACTGGATGCTGTAATAGGCCTTTTCCATTTCAAACCTCTATGATTTTATGAACCTTAACTACATATTAATGAATTCTTTGGAAATGTATATACAAGTACCACACTTCAGTAAATATCCCCTGTTCTTGATTTGTTGTGGACCAAATAATTTCCTTAACATACATGCCAAGAACTTGAATGAACATTAATCTATATTGGACATTCTGAGCAGTGTCTGTAAGTGACATGTACATGTATGGCTCTCAATATTATCCATGAGTCAGTACCATATATAATCCATTGATATTAACAGGAGCCCCACAGATTGATCAGCAGTACAATAACAAGTTTCATTTGTATATTTGCAATGATGATTAAAAGCTCTCAGTCCAAGCTGGTCCATGGTGAAATGAGCTCTCAGAGGACATAAGTGTGAACGAAAGCCTATCCATTCTCAGGACAGGATGGATTTCCTGGACCCTAGGATAAGATAATCCGTTTCCACTCTGCTGTAATGGACATGGCTAGATGGGGGGTACTGTATTATTGTGATCCCTAACTCCCACAACAGCTCCTTAGGGCCATTCCTACCAAGGCACAGCTAAAAGCGCTAAGGTGTAGTGGGAGCAAAACAAGCCACTAGCTGACCCCAGCATTATGAAGGCACAGAGATGACATCCAGCCACCTTTGTCACCAAGGTCAATCTTGCACCAAGTGCAGTGCAGATGAATATGAGGACTGGGCCCTTTTCCATGGGAAGGACGTCACCCACGATTTCCTGTGCGCATCTCATATTTTGAAGGAAGAGCTTGTAAGCTATATAGAATTTAGCTGCTGTTCTTGTCTTAACTCCTTGAACATGGCACATGTGTGTACTCAGAGAAGTCAAGTTAGTTATTTTATGTATGGCCACTGAAACTGAGTAGAAAACTCCTGTATTCTGTGTACACCACAGCTCCAGCCGTGGATATGTGCTGAAAATTCCCAGTGGAGATGCAAACTGCTGTTTGTTCCCATCTAGAAAATGTCTTTCCCTCACCTTCCCTATTCACTCCCTCTTGCCTGTCCCCAGTTATTTATTGTCCCACCCCACTCTCCCTCATTCTCTCACTCCCCAGTGTCTCAGGTCACCCATTGCGTTGTGAAGTCAAATGGGTAGTGACTGTTCAATCACTTGTTCTGCCTTTAGAGATGGAGCCGGCACTGGGAGGCAGTAACTGGATGTCAGCTTCATGCCACCCACTGGGTGAACACCCGCTTCCCTGGCTGAGGCAAATCCCTACATGACTTAGGCTGTCAAATGGGAGTTCACACTGGCCATGGTTTGTGGGACTGAGGCTATGCCTGTTGTGTAGGCAGGTGTGCATGGGCCAGGGGCAGGGCTCCCTGCTCTGCTACAGCAGTAATATGAGAGTTGGGCTCCACACACAGAGCTGTGGTGGTTTTTGTGCAGGGTTGCAGGAAACTTGTGGCACTGTGTAAAATCCCATGTGGCACAGTAATAGCGGCCACTATCTGTCTCTTCCAGCTTGTGCACCAACAAGTTAGAGATGCTTTGTGTCCCATAGGCTGAGAATTTCTCACTTGGGAAGTCTGCCTCTCGTTTTAACTCCGACCCGGAGAGAGTGAGGTACAGCACCCTGTGTGGGGCCTCTCCAGCTGGGGCTCGGTACCAGTGGATATAGGTAGAGTCTGATCCACCAAACACCTTGCAAGTGAATTTGGCAAAATCGCCTTGAATTGGCTGCTTTGTGACCGAGATCTCCTCCTGCTCCAGGTGAACGGCCCACAGAACAGCTGGAAGGCAAAAAGAGAGAAAGTAGCCATGAGGAGACAGAACCTAGACATATTTCCCTATTCGGAGAGCAGTAACATGTACAGGGCCTTGCAACTTGCAAGTACTTCAGGAATGTACATGGGTTTAATTATCCATTGCCTTGCAGTTTGTAAAGCCATTTATGTCTCTGTAAATGTGAGGGCAAAATGGGTAAAATCTCTCTAGTGAATGAATTATCAATTTCTGTTGATACATGTGGGTAAAGATAGTGTCAACAATTACACAAGGTACAGCAGTTAAGAATGAGACCCTTTATCTGGGCAGAACCATCCAGGATTATGGATCCTGATTTCCCCATTTCGGTAAACCACTTTTATTTCATTGGCTTCATTGGGATTGCACCAGCATCAAGTTGTTACATTGGACTTGAGATTCAGGCCCATGGGTTTTTGGTTTTTTTTTTTTCTGTTAACTAAAAATACAGTATAAAATCACTCACTACAGTTAATGTGTCCAGTAAACTTACCAGGGAAGAAGCAAGCAAAGAGGGCTTCTAGACACCCCACCATGTCTCCTGAACTTGCTGCACCTTTTCAAGAAGGAAAGTTATTGAAGTTAATGGTGCTCAATTTTGTCAAAAGAAAAATACTGTTACCCAGTCCTGACTTAAGAAAGCAGGAAATGAAGATATTGCTGCTGCTGTTACTGTACTGGCTGGCTTCCTGTTGGGTTGGGGGTGGGGGGAAGAGGAAGAGCGTGTGAGTGTGAGAGAGAGCCACTAACCATTTTAGGTTTTTAGGTCCAGATCCTAATTCAGTGTTTAGGATGATTTCAATGGAGGTTAGAAGACTAAATACCTCTGAGAATTTTGGCCTTAGTGCTTTCTCCTTCCACGGAAGGAGAGATCCACATTGCGAATTGCAGTGCACTCTCCCACCATTAATGCCCTGTGTTAAGGCAATGCCATAAATGCCATGCATGACCATAGGCAAGTTACCATGAGCCTGATTATGAGAGGTGCAGAGTACCTACTGCTTCTGTCGCCTTGCACTGGAGGGAGAAGTGCTCAGTTCTTCTTGGAAATTTGACCCATAATCCCATGTCCTCAATCTGTAAAAAGAGAACTATTGTTTCTTTTCATGTCTTGTCTAGTTAGACCAGGGGTCTCCAAATTTTTTGAGACGAGGGCCGTATTAGATTTTTGAAGGAGCTTCTCAGGCCGCTGGTGCAGCCCCTCCCCTTTGCTCCTCCAGCCACGCCACTGCCACGACCCTGCCTTGCTCCTCCCAGCCGCACTCACCCCTCCGCACGTGGAGCCACTGGCAGCAGCTCACAGGGGAGGGAAAGGGGGGCAGCAGCGGCTTCTCCATGTGTCTGCTCAGCTGGGGGTAGGGTAACCGCTGTCCCAGTTTTGTAGGAACAGTCCTGAGTTTTGAGGCTTTTTCTTATATAGGCTCCTATTACCCTCCACTGCCTGTCCCAATTTTTTACACTTGCTGGCTGGTCACCCTAGCTGGGGGGCCAGACAAATCCACGCAGCAGGCTGGATTCGGCCCCCGGCACATAGTTTGGAGACCCCTGAGTTATACTATAACCTCTTTGAGGTGGGGACCATCTCTTACTGTGTTCTAGATCATCTAGCACAGTGGGCCCCTCTCAGTTGGGGCCTGTAGTTCCTAAATCCTTGCAAATAATAATTTTACTATTATAGTGGAAACCAAAGGCCCTAATCAGGATTAGCATCCCACTGTCCTAAGTGTTGTTCAGATGTGCAAAAAGGCATGGGTCCTGCCCCAAACAATTTACCATCTAAGAAAATGATATCCCTCTCCCTCCATCCTTCATATGGAATCTAATAAACATGAATTCATCATTTGTAAAACTCTCTTAGAGCAGGGAGTATTTTTATCACATGATTATACAGTTCCTAGCACAAAGAGATCTCCATCCGTTTGGGTGCTACCTCAATAGAAATAATAATACATTTGCATTCTAAAAATGTAACTAGATTAAAAACATTTTCTGCTACAATTAAAAGAAACAACTGCAAGCACTTGGGTGTGCAACAGATACATAAGCAAAGAAAGAGAAGCACAAAAAGCTTCATAGAAACTGGGACATGCAAAAAGCAGACCCACTTTGATGTCCACTTACTGTTGTTCAGTGCTCAGATATCATGGTGATGGACATTTTAGGAATGTCTTACTCAGACAAACAGCTACTTCAACAGATTAGATCAAAAATAGCTACAATATAGACAATAGAGTAAGATCATTGAATTACCAATGAAACATAAAATGGATGTACAGCCAACCTGCTCATTAGGGATTTGATAAGTGGCAAGGAAGCTCCTTGTGTCTTTCTCTTGTTTAGTTTGAAGAGCTTGAAAGTTGTCAAGAATTGTACTGCTTCTCTTGCATTAATCCATTGAGAGCTTCTCTGGGTATGTATAATGTGCAGTAAAGTTAGTTCTGTTACGTTTCGTTGTCTACCCTCGATCCCTGCTGCCATGGCCACAGAATTCCTACATACTGTGTGTGCTAGTGCACCCACCACTGCTGAGTGTGAAACTGGGGCAAAACTTGTTCTAAGGCCTTAGAATCGTAAAATATCAGGGTTGGAAGGGACCTCAGGAGGTCATCTAGTCCAACCCCCTGCTCAAAGCAGGACCAATCTCCAACTAAATCATCCCAACCAGGGTTTTGTCAAGCCTGACCTTAAAAACCTCTAAGGAAGGAGATTCCATCACCTCCCTAGGTAACCCATTCCAGTGCTTCACTACCCTGCTAGTGAAAAAGATTTTCCTAATGTCCAACCTAAACCTCCCCCTCTTTAACATGAGACTATTACTCCTTGTTCTGCCATCTGGTACCACTGAGAACAGTCTAGATGTATCCTCTTTGGAACCCCCTTTCAGGTAGTTGAAAGCAGCTATCAAATCCCCCCTCATTCTTCTCTTTTTCAGACTAAACAAACCCAGTTCCCTCAGCCTCTTCTTGTAAGTATGTGCTTGAGCCCCCTAATAATTTTTGTTGTCCTCTGCTGGACTCTTTCCAATTTATCCACATCCTTCTTGTAGTGTGAGGCACAAAACTGACACAGTACTCCAGATGAGGCCTCACCAATGCTGAATTGAAGGGAATGATCACGTCCCTTGATCTGCTGGAAATGCCCCTACTTATATAACCCAAAATGCTGTTAGCCTTCTTGGCAACAAGGGCACACTGTTGACTCATATCCAGCCTCTCGTCCACTGTAACCCCTAGGTCCTTTTCAGCAGAACTGCTGCCTAGCCATTTGGTCCCTAATCTGTAGCAGTGCATGAGATTCTTCCATCCTAAATGCAGGACTCTGGACTTGTCCTTCTTGAACCTTGTCAGATTTCTTTTGGCCCAATCCTCTAATTTGTCTAGGTCCCTCTGTATCCTATCCCTACCTTCCAATATATCTACCACTTCTTCCAGTTTAGTGTCATCTGCAAACTTGCTGAGAGTGCAGTCGACAGCATCCTCCAGATCATTAATGAAGATATTGAACAAATCCGGCCCCAGGACCGACCCTTGGGCACTCCACTTGATACCAGCTGCCAACTAGACATGGAGTCATTGATCACTACCCATTGAGCCCAACGATCTAACCGGCTTTCTATCCATCTTATAGTCCATTTATCCAGCCCATACTTCTTTAATTTGCTAGCAAGAATATTGTGGGATACCATATCAAAAGCTTGCTAAAGTCAAGGAATAGCACGTCCACTGCTTTCCCCTGATCCACAGAGACAGTTATCTCATCATAGAAGGCAATTAGGTTAGTCAGACATGACTTGCTCTTGGTGAATCCATGCTGACTGTTCCTGATCACTTTCCTCTCCTTTAAGTGCCTGAGAACTGATTCCTTGAGGACCTGCTCCATGATTTTTCCAGGGACTAAGGTGAGGCTGACTGGCCTGTAGTTGCCCACATCTTCTTTCTTCCCTTTTTAAAAGATAAGCACTACATTAGCTTTTTTCCCAGTCATCTGGAACCTCCCCTATTGGCTTTGAGTACATTAGCTTTCTCCACATCCTCTGTCCTGGATTGCCGCCTCCATTCAGTAAGGGACCCATGCTTCCCTTGACTTTCTTCTTCTTGCTAACATACCTGAAGAAAACTTCTTGTTACTCCTAACATCTCTTTCTAGCTACAACTCCAGGTGTGATTTGGCCTTCCTAATTTCACTGCTGCATGCCTAAGCAATATTTTTATAGTCCTCCCTGGTCATTTGTCCAATATTCCACTTTTTGTAAACTTCTTTTTTGTGTTTAAGATCAGCAAGGATTTCACTGTTATGCCAAGCTGGTCACTTGCAATATTTACTATTCTCTCTACACATCAGGATGGTTTGTTCCTGCAACCTCAATAAGGGATTCTTTAAAATACAGCCAGCTCTCCTGGACTCTTTTCCCACTCATGTTATTCTCCCAGGGGACCTTGCCCATCAATTCCCTGAGGGAGTCAAAGTCTGTTTTTCTGAAGTACAGGATCTGTATTCTGCTGCTCTCCTTTCTTCCCTGTGTCAGGATCCTGAACTCGACCATCTCATGGTCACTTCCTCCCATGATCTCATCTACTTTTGCTTCCCCTACTAATTCTTCCCTGTTTGTAAGCAGCAGATCAAGAAGAACTCTTCCCCTAGTTGGTTCCTCCAGCACTTGCACCAGGAAATTGTCCCCTACACTTTCGAAAAATTTCCTTGATTGTCTGTGCATCACTGTATTGCTCTCCCAGCAGATATTGGGGTGATTGAAGTCCCCCATGAGAATCATGGCCTGTGATCTAGCAAATTCTGTTAGTTGCTGGAAGAAAGCCTTGTCCACCTCATTCCCCTGGTCTGGTGGTCTGTAGCAGACTCCCACCAAGATATCGCCTTTATTGCTCACACTTCTGAACTTAATCCAGAGACTCTCAGGTTTTTCTGCAGTTTCATAGCGGAGCTCTGAGCAGCCATACTGCTCTCTTACATACAACACAGCTCTCCCACCTTTTCTGCCCTGCCTGTCCTTTCTGAACAGTTTATATCCATCCATGACAGTACTCCAGTCATGTGAGTTATCCCACCAAGTCTCTGTTATATGGAATTATGATGTAATTGGAATACCTTGTCTGTATTAGTGTAATACCATGGCCCTGGGTGGGTTGTGGAAAACAGGGATTAAAAGCATGAGCTCAAAGAGCAATCAGTGTTAGCCAAGGCTGTAGCAGGCTGTTCAATTTCTTTCTGTTGCCCAACCACTGCTAGAGAGAGATAAGAGCATCACAGTGAGGGGGTTCAATCAACACCTTTCTGTACCTTTGTCTACCATTATTCACTTGGCCAGCACCAGCCGCAGATCCAGGGATGGTGACAGCGGTAGGAGAGAGAGAGAGCACAGTGGATACAGATGTTTTTACACTACATGATTTAGACCTGGTTTGAACAGGGTTAAACTGTGTGGTAGCAAAAACTCCTGCACCCTGGTTAGTGCTCCGTTCATTGCAAAAACTTCTCAATAGACATGAATTAAGTGACTTGCTGATGTGAGCAAACTACAAATTCTCTTCCCCTCACCTTCTCCATTCACTTAATCGAAATCCTCTGCAGTCTTTTATACTCCCCACCTTGTTGTCCCTTATTCTCTCCCCTCATCATTCTCAAGTCACTTGTGAAATAGGCACATCATAAGACAATTGTTTGTTCATCCTTTAAAGATGGAGCCGGTGTTACTAGGCAGACACTGGGGAAGTGGGCCCAGTGCCACTCACTAGGAAAGCTCCTCCTCCCACTTCCTGGGATGAAGGGGCATCAGCATGGGTGGGTGGAGCTGGGACAAGAGTCAATCTGCTGTACTGGCTGTGGTATGTGTTTGAGAGATTGTCTGTCCCATAGATAGGGTTGCCAGGAGCCTGCTTTTCCACTGGACTATCCGGTCGAAAAGGGACTCTGGCAGCTCTGGTCAGCACTGCCTGCTCTGACTCCTTGCGGCTACTGGAAGTGGCCAGCATCTCCCTGTGGCCTCTACGTGCAGGGACAGCTATAGGGGCTCCGTGTGCTCCCTCCGCTGCAAGCGCCGGCTCTGCGGCTCCAATTGGCCAGGAGTCCTCCTCTGCCTAGGAGCTGGACATGCCGGCCTCTTCTGCGAGCTGTGTAGAACCCAGATAGGCAGGGAGCCTGCTTTAGCCCCACTGCACTGCCAGCCTGGAGCTGCCTGTGGTAAGCGCCACCTGCCTGGAGCCTGAACCGCGAACCTCTTCCTGCACCCCAACTCCCTAACCCAGGCCTGAGCCCCCTCCTGAACCCATACTTCTCTTCCCTGGCCCCACCCCAGCACCTGTGCCCCCCAGCCAGAGCTTGCATCCCCTCCTCTCCGCAGACAGAGCCCACCCCCCCTCTCAAACTCCAACCCCCTCCTCCAGTCTGAGCCACCTCCCGCACCCCGAACCTCTCAGCCCCAGCCTGAAGCCACCTTCTGCACCCCAAATCCCTCATCACTGGCCCCACCCCAGAGTCCACATGACCAGCTGGAACCCTCGCTCCCCCCTGCAGCCCAACCCCCTGCCTCAGCCCGGTGAAAGTGTGTGAGGGTGGGGGACAGTGAACCATGAAGGGAGAAGGGATGGAGTGAGTGGGGGAGGGGCCTCAGAGGCGGGTGGAAAATAGTGTTAGGGTTGGTTTTGTGTAATTAGAAAGTTGGCAACCTACAGAGTGGGCTGAGGGTGGGGCTCACTCAGCTCTGCTGCAGCTGTAACGTGAGAGCTGAGCCCAGCCCCCCAGGCTGTGGTGTGTGTGTGGTTTTGTTGTTGGGGGTTTTTTTTGTGCAGGGCTGCAGGAGGTTTGTGGCACTGTGTGTAATCCCATGCAGCACAGTAATAGTGGCCACTGTCTGCTTTTTCCAGCTTGTGCACCAACAGTTTGCAGATGCTACGGTCTTGAAAATAGGCAGCGAGTTTCTCGCTGGAGAAGCCGGCCTCCCGGTTGGGGAGAGGCTTGGAATAAGAAAGGTAGAGCAGCCTCTGCGGTGCCTCTCCAGTTGGGGCTCGGTACCAGTGGATATAGGTAGACTCTGACACCCCAGACACTTTGCAAATGAATTCAGCAGTGCTGCTCCCACGTGGCTCCTTTGTGGTGGAGATTGGTACCTGCTCCAGGTGAATGGCCCAGAGCACGGCTGGAAGGCAAAAGGACGATAGGGTACAGTGAGGAAATGCCTGCTAGAAGTAATCCATCTACATGGAGCAGTAATGTCTGTCCTATGCAGAGTCCAGGCTGCTTAGACTGAAGGGACACTCAGTTTCTCCTCTGCTGCCTTTCATCTTGTATGTTCACTTAGAAGTGTGCACAGTGAGGGAGAAGTGTGTAATTTCAGCCACTGGTGTGAGTGAGAGGACAGTTCTGATCTCAAGTGTTTTTTTTCTCTCCCAGGCACAGGTATCAATGACTGAATAAAGGGCAGAACAGTGGGGAATTGGGTCCATTGTCTGTGCATTATCTGTAAAGCTCCATACACACTCTGGGGTGCTGAGACTCCAGTCTTACTCCATTGCTTTCACTAGGGTTGCCCTGGAATAAAACTGTTGTAATTCTGGGGATCTAAGCCCACAATGCTTCATATATAACCATAAATAATAAACAGAACTGAGTTAACAAACTTACATGGCAAGAGGCAAGTGAAGAGAATTTCCAGAAATCCCAACATGTCTCCTGGAATTGCTCTGGCTCCTGAGGAGAAATAAAAGCACAAGAAGTCAATGCTGCTCAGTCTTGAGTGACAAATACTCAAATGGTGAAAGAAAAAGGTGGGAGCAGGCTGCCCAGTCGTGAGCAGAAGAGATGAAGTGCTGCTTTTCTCACGGTATCAAAGAGTTTCCAATTTTATTTAAGAGTGTGAGAGGGGACACGTGTCAGTCCAGTGTGTGAGCCACTAACCAAAAATAAACCCCTCACTGCATTCTCTTCACCCCGCACTAGAGAACTACACAGTCATATCTGTTTGTTAGTTGAAGCACACAAACTTTAAATAGTTAATGTTAAAATAATCCTTAGTAAAACTGGGGAAGGGCCAAACTACATCAGACTCTCAAAAACTTCACATCAGGTTCCTCCTTCAGAACAGGCAGGAGATGCTGTCATTGGAAATAAACCACAAACTCATCCTTTCCTGGGAAGATCACTGCCTGCAAACCTGCTTCCTTTTCTTTTATTTTTTTAATGAAATGTAAGACAAAGGTCATGAGAACTTCCCTCATTAAAGATCCCATGGAACCTTTTGTAAGAATAGGAGCCTATGGCCAATGCTGAAAATGTTTTTGTGCCTAACTCCAGTTAATTCCAATTTGTGTTAGACACCCGTAATCCAGGAAATGTGGACTCTAGTGTCCTTGTCTAGTTCCAATTTGAGTACTTCCATTCCGCTCACCTAACCTCCACTCTGGAGTTTCAGTTGGATCCGGTGTAATCCTCACTTTCTCTCCAAGCTGTTATGTAGGCTCATTATATTTTACCTCAGAGACAGCTTCATCAGAGTGAATCAGGTGGTGAATTTAAACATTTTTCATTATTATAAAATGATGATTTGAGGTATTTCTTTGAAACAGTTAAAAATAAGCAGATTTTTTTTTTACCCTGACTGTTTCTCTTTTAAACCAAATCAACTGCATGCTGGTAGCTATTCACTGTAGAATTGATAAGGGATGAGAGTATGGTTTGATTTCTGGTGTATGTTTTAATATGCATGTGTTTCCCAAAGTGGTTTGCTATAATGTGTGATACTGTGCATTGAGTAATATAAGTATATTTGTCTGCCGGTCTCAGTAACCAATTACTGCACATGCAACACTGGTTTTGCTTCTATTATTTCACCTAATTTGCTCTATCTGCATAGATGACCCCTTCCTCTATGATAATAAATATTGCACCCAATTCTTGCTTGAAGACTGAACAGTATGACAGCTGGGGTTAGCTAAATACAAATTCAAGCTTCTAATACCCCCTGGTGGTAATAAAGGAGTAAAATTCTTGGGAAGAAGTTTGAATAGGCTAGTACTGAAGTATGAAGAGAGGTGGTTTCTCTAACTGCAGCTGACAATTTTCTGTGACATTACATTGTATCAATCACTCTTTCTTCAGTGATTTAAAAAAATAACTCATAGGTGATGTGATTTTTAGTGCACGATTCATGCCAGGAAAGCTCATGAAGAATGGAGTTTGTAATTCCAGTGCTGTGAAAGTGCTGTACCAGCACAGAAGAGATCCTCTTGTGAAATATGCACAGACCACTATAGGCCAGTGCTGATTGTATTTACAGAGGTGTGAGACTATGGCTGTCACTGGTGTTGCCTGTGTGTAACAGGTGTCAGAATTTTGCATAATTCTAATGAGCTGGTGATTCTACTGTACATCCGACAGTGATATTCCTGTAGCTGACGTGATTCTCTAGGCCAGTCTCTGTCCTTCATTACAGCACACGTTCAAGAAAATGATGTCATGTGGAGCTGAATTTGGCCCCCTGTTCCATGGCCCCCAGGGGTCTTCCAACAGCTGGGGATTGCTGGGCCCAGGAGCTCCCCCATCAGTAAAAGGGGGGAGGAGGAGGTAGTGGCAGCACAAACCTGCCATGCTGGCGGTTTGCCACCAAGGGGTAGTTCTTACACAAGGGGAATCCTCAGAGACAGCTCTGCCACCGGAATGGTGGGACGTGATCGAGTGGGTCTTCTTGGGTGTGGAGCTGCTGATCATCATCTTTTGCTTCAGTGAACTGTGAAGCCAAGGCAGGGCTGTGGTCTTATTCAGGCTTCACAGCTCTGCTTTAAAGGAACTGTAGGTCTTTGGCATTATTAGTGTTTTCAGGCAAACTCAACGTATTTCACAGCTGGTACAACGGCTCTAACTACCTCATCAGCAGCAATGTATTATACAATTTAAAGATGGTAAGTTCAACAAGAGTGGGAGGCCACAAGGAGGAACAATCAGTAGGGGGTTTCCTGATTATGATGAAAGATCAAAGACTTTTTGATATGTCTGGGATTGCAAAGACATACAGGAAACAAGGAGGAGACAAGAGGCGGTGTGACTCGTCTCATAAACAGAATATCACAGCAATGCCTGGCTGTAATACCTCGGAAGAACTTTAGGTGGCCTTTTGCTCCATACAATGTGACAATAATTAGTTAAGTCAGTCTAGGTCCTAGAATGTATGTTATGACTTTATTTGGTATGTAATTGTTTCCATTAATTCTACGTGTTTCTCGATCTCTGTTCGTCCTTCTGATTACAAGAAGAAGAAAAGATTTCCATCTTTGAACTGTGTTGAGTAGAGTGGTGATCCTGAGGTGTAACTGACTAAGTGCACTATTCCTTAGGCAGTAGCAGATCTGTGAATTCTCTGTGTCCAGTGGAACAGGGGCTGGACACTCCTAGGGAACAGGATTGGGGCGTGCCTGTCATTGACCTGTTAAACGAGGGGGAGGTCTGGAAGGCAGTGATTGTGTGGCCAGAGGCTGGTGGTGTAGGGGAAATGAGCCATGGCAGGCACAGACAAAACTTTCTCATGCTCAGGGCATGGGTAGTTAGGTACCTCACAACTCTGGGTACCCATGGGAAGCATCCCACCTACCCCATTCAAGTCTATGGCCATTTGCCACTGACTTCCGTGCAGCTGGGATTTCACCCTCTGTGATCAAGAGAGCTAGAGCAAAAACCACCCTCTTCATTTCTCCTCTCTTCTGCATCAACATCCTCTCAATCCCCACCCGCTCACTGCTGCAACTATCGTCTCCCTGCTGAAACCACCCACCATGCTCCAACCTAAATGCTAAAACCCCACCTCTTAGCTGCTTCCCTTAATCCTCTTGCTCCCACTCCATGCTCCTTCCCTCCAACACTGCCGTATGTGTCCATAGCGGTGCTGCACCGTGGGATGTTTGCACACCCGCGTGCTCTTGAGCGGTGAATGCAAAGCAGTGCCCGCAGGCCGGCCAAGAGAAGCAGATTGTCCTGATTTGGAGGCCATATAAAGAGGTGGGAGATCTGGGGTCATATGTTTCCTTCTCAGCTGCCTGCAGCTCCAGACAGAGCAATTGCCTGTCGTCTGATCCTCAGCCTCTCACCTTTCTTAATTTTCCTCTTTATTATTTATTTATTTTTGTTTTGTTTTCATTTCGTTCCATTTAGAGGGGTGGGGTGTGAGCCCCTCATGCCCACTAACACTCGCTGGGTTATGCAGAACAGTGCAGGGCTTAAGCTATACCAGAGGTCTCCTCCCTGTAGTGAGGGACATTTAAGCTGTCTGTGCTGCCTTGGAGACCCCCATGTCCTATCTAAGTGGAAGGTCTGTATGGGATTTAAAGGCAGGTTGGGGAAAGGCAGAGGCTAGACCCATGTTCCTCATAATGGAGTCTTTGCTAGCCCCAGTGGAGTCTGCTTCCCTCAGCTCCAGACACCAGCTGCAACATCCCAGCCTGCCCCTGTGGCAGCAGCACCTTCAGAGGCTTGGAAACCTCTTTCTCCTTCCAGAGAGCCTAGGAAGAGGGGTAGGTGGCCCCATAAATCCCATTCTAAGGAGACTTCATGTCCCTCAAGGGGTTCAGCTGAGGCTCCATCTAGGCCTGGTACTGAGCAATCAGGCCCACACAAGAAGCAGTGTACAGACACGTCATCTAACACTTGGGTTCCCAAACCTTTTCCCCTGTGGCCGATGTGTGCAGCAGCAATGGGCAAGGTGCCCACTCTTAATGCTTCTTGAGGAAAATTATTAACTTTAATTATTACATACATATAAACTCTATGTACCTACAGGGAGCCATCTTTCCTCTCCCCAACTGCCCCTGACCCATCAGAGCTACATCCTGAGGGCAGATGCCACCCCTCCTTCCAAAAAGCAGTGCACCCTGTTTAAACCCAGCATCTATTCCCTTGAAGACCCAAGGCCAAAAGCACTGGTTAAGGTGGGAGGGGTGACTGAGGTCCCTGGGTGCTGCCCAACACTGTTTTCGTTTTCATATTCTTATGGAGGATATTTATGTGCTACAGGTGGCCTTAGCTTCAGTTGCAAGTTGAAGCCAGTTCCCTGGTCCCGCTTCCTCCAACCTCCCTACCATGTGGGATCCAAGGGATCCAAACGGGGAGGGGCGGGATGTAAATGTACAAATATTGATTTATTCTTGCAACTGTTGCATTGATGGTGGGAGGGCATCAGATCTCGGACTACAGGCTTAGGAAGCTTAAGTACATGTTCTTCTCTTCCTATAGCTGTCACACTGTAGTACAGTTATTCCAGTCCTAGTATTGCAGTACTGTGACATGAAGGTTGCATTATAGATCTCAGTGACTGTACCATATGAAAGTGCATTAGTGACAATGACATACTTGTGTTGTCCATACATGGTACAATGTCTGCGGGGTGGGAACATGGAGGCAGTTTCATCATCATCAAGTTTCTGCATCCTAGTTCAGAATCCTGCTAATGTTTGTTAGAAATTTTCTCCACTTCTGGCTAGTGATGCTTAAGAATTTTTCATAAAGGATAAAATCAAGAGAGTGAGTGATATCACTGGCTGGGAAATCTTCCAGCTCTGTACGTTAGCTCTCTCCTTTCATTTGATGTGCTGTTCAGGCTGCCATGAACAAAATGTTGTCTTCTTGATAAACTGACCTTCCTCCTTAGGCCTGGAAAATTTGTTTTCTCTTCTAATCAGGGGACTCCAGCAAACTAACATCCTCCAAAGGTTGTCTCTGCCAGTAAAACATGTTGAAACCAATATTGGTAAGAGGCTCAATAAATGGTAGCAAACATATAAAACTACATTCAGGAATACATTTGATAGGAATGACTTTCCAAAGATTTTTAACCATACATGAAGGAGGAACTAGACATCTGACTTGTACTATAAATATCCGTAGGACATGGTCAGTCATGTGCTGCATTTTACCTATAAAAGTTTGCTTTTACTACATGCTTTTAAATTTATACCTGCCATACTTGAAAACATCAGCTGTATGTGGTGGTCTTATGTCTAGCTGAGAGAAAACAGGAAGGAGTATCTACAACTTAATCTTGCCTCTGAGCTGAAGCCAGGAATCAGCTGTAATTTTTGTACTCTTTTGAAAGTCTGTGGCTCAGAATACAGAGAGGTTTTCATACAGGATGTCTATGGCTTTCTAACATTGTGCCGTCCCAGTAAGCACAATAATAGATAGCTCTGTCGTTAGGAGTTATTGCATTTACTACTAGGGTAGAGATGGGCTGATCAGGGTTATTTTCACAATCAAACTTCTTTTTATCAGTGTCTTTGTCAAATTCAACTTTTTCAGATGAGATGTACAGAATCTGCTCTGGAGCTTCACCGGTTCTGTGTCGATACCAATGTATAACGGCACTCCTGAAGTTCTGAATGCCAGAAGCCTCACAGTCTATCCGTGCAGTTTTACTTTCTGCCCTGGTCACGGACAAGTGAGCTTGTCTCAGATGTATTTGTGCATACCCATCTAGAAAGAGAGCAAGAAAAGAAAACATGAAGTTAACATGAATCTAGGGCATGCTGATTAGTTACACAGTAATGTACAACTGGGTAGTAAAGGGTCACTATTAAACTTACAAGACAAAACCAAAACCAGAATAAGGACGTGGAGCAGCAACATTTTTCAAGTTTAGTTTGGACCTAAATCTATGAGAAATGGGACTGTTGTGCTGGGGTGGTAGGAGAGATGCATTTGGGGACCGGAAGTGACTCATTTAGTTACCATGTGATGAGGTTTTCTTGGCTGCATATGTTAATTTAAAGTAAGGGAGAGTTATGGCTGAAACGCACCAGACTTTACTTTTATCAGAGCATTATCTGGCAAGAAGAAAATTCTTCACCTATCTTTCGGCCATCGAAGATTGCATCAAGCCTTTCCTTCTTTCTTTCTTTTATTACAGTGGTTCCCCGAGTCCCCTGTGTGGATGGTGTCCCCATTGTGTGAGGTACTATATATATGGAGTGACTGTCCCAAAGATCTTCATCTAAAAGGTTACGTCTACACTGCAGCTGGGAGTGGTAGCGGGGCTCGAGCTCACACACTAAAATTAGTGGGGTTTCGTCTGAGCTCGGTGGCTAGTCTGAGTCTCCACTGGAGTCATAACAGCCATATTGATGCTATTAGCACACTGGCTCAAGCCCCAGAAGCACAAGTCTGTCTACCCATAGCTGGGAGTCTTTGCCGGTTGCAGTGTAGACACTCTCACTGGGTTGGGGAAAAAGGAAACACTAACATATACAGTATATATGCAATGGTTAAAGCCAGTTTCTCTGCTTGTATCAACTGCCACAGCTCCTTTGATTTTAATAGGGTTTCAACCATTCGCATCAGCAGAGAATTTGGTACTTAACGTTCAAATGTACCATTTCCCTCTTCCCCCCTCAACCACAGTCAACGTTTTCTGGCAGATTTCTTGTGGGAGTTGCAGCAGGAGTGGGTCTTGAGAGGGATTTGAAGGAGAAGGGGCTAATGGTTTGGGCGGTGGGGGAAGGGGTTTGTCTCTCTCTGTAGGGGCATTCCACACATACGTGGTGGGAGAAAGCACCAAGATGCTTGTGGGCAGGGATGCAAACTTTGCTTGTTTGTTTGTACAGTGCCCTGTGCATTGTGGACCAGATTTGTGATTGGGATTCCTAGCTATGACTATAACTAATACAAAGATGTGTAATAATGTTGAGGTTTTAGGTGGAGATATAGAAAGGGTCCACCACCACTCTGAAGGATTTACTGATGATAGATGTGTGTAGTCCAGTGGTTTGAGCTTAAGACTGGGAACGAAGATCTCCAGAATTCTAACCCCATCTCTGATACTCTAGATCACAGAATGCATTAGTAAGTAATTTAACCTCTTTGTGTTCCTGTCTCTAAAATGGGGTCAGTAATTTACCAGAGGTGGTCACAACTGTGCTGTGATAATTCTGATTAGTTCAGTCTTTACATGTCATATAAATGGATACCATTATTTCAGTAATGGTGTTTGGATTACTAATGACCTGATACTTATAAAATACTTTACTTAGACCTTTACTAGCATTTCCATTTTACATTAAAATATCTTATTTTAGATTAAGCACAGGCAGCCCCTGGTCGTCGGTGGGTGGAATTGAACCTGGGACCTCTGCGGTTTAGTTCATGAGGTAAAAGCTGTAGGCCTTTTAGCTAAGGCTGCAGAGGGGCCTCGTTAATCTCTCTTTCTAAGTGGTCTCGGTGCCACTAGCAGGGACAGAACACAGTAGGTATGTGGGTTACGTACTTCCCCTAGCTGAGAAAATGCATCCAGAATTTGAGAGACTTCCCAGCTGAAATCTATGACAAGCTCCCACTTGTAATGCCGACAGACCCTGGTTGTCAGCAGGCAGGATTGAACCTGGGATCTTCAGAACCTAATGTATGCTTAGGCTGTGTGAGCTCAAGTTGTAGAGCAGACTTATTAATCTCTACCTGGTCTCAGTGCCACTAGATGGGACAGAGCACCACAGCCAGGTGTGGGGGTTACATTAGGAAAACCTTATCTTCACAATTTGAACTGATTTTTGAATAAGGACTCTGGGTTTCTCTTACCAAACTAATAATTTTACTCTTTTCCTGTTTAGGATCTGATGAAGAATCTGAGGAGAAACAGGATAGTAAAAAACCAATTGTATAGCAGCTATGAGAGATAACAGGCAAGTCCTTTTTTAGGGAAAATGTTTCTTACATAAAAAGTGAATGTTTCTTTTTACTTTCTTTCCACTTAATCACCTAGGAATTAGCCACAATCCAAATGGTTAACACTGTTGGAACTGGCCTGTTTCTAATGTCTTAGCTGGCTGTTAGGAAGCACAGGCAAATGTATCTGACTGCTGAAACGGTGAATTGAGACCCACCTACAATGAATTCTGACTATCCCAGTATTTTTCTTCCTGGAGACAGCAAGAGATGAGGTCAAGTCACACTGGGTACTCTGGCAGAGTCTGTGATGAACTGTTACGGAGCACATGAAAGGAAGTGGGCTAGCAGTGTGCGTGCATCTTTAGGCCCCTGGACGCTCTTCCTGTTTCTCGCTTTAGAAGATGGAGAAGGGCAAGAAGTTAGAGGATCTTGTGTGGAAGAGAGAAAGGAGAAGAAGTTACTTGAGTCCTTTCTCTTAGATCTGGTCTACACTTAAGTTAGGTCAACATAGTTGCTGTGAAAAAATCCACACACTAGAACGCTGTATCTGTGGCACCTCCGCTCCTCTCCCCACCCTTCTCCTCCCCCAGTGCAGACACAGCTAGGTCAATAAAAGAATGCTGCTTCACCTGGGGAGGTCAAGTTCCCACAGCCAGGGGAAAGCCCCTTCCATTGGTGTAGTATCTATGTTGTGGTGCTACAGTGCTATAGCTATGGTGCATAACCTAAGTGTAGAACGTTGGGGGATTCTGCATATTAAAGTGCTTCAAACAGCAGAAGGAAGAGGGACAGGAGAACATATCAGGGTCAGGAAAGAGTTTGGCTACTTGATGTATTCCTTACATTTTCTGTGTTACCCTCTCCCAATACTTAGTACAAATTATTTTCTTACATATCAATTTTATTAACCATTGAAGAAACAGAATTCTTTCTATATTATTTCACAGTGGTCTTTCCCTCAAATGTGCTCACTGTATTAAAACTGATATTGTTTCTAATTGATGGGAAATTACTCCTCTTAAGAGACTTAAATTCCTACCTGTCTTTTTTTCATAGCTTATTTCTGATTTTTATATGAATAGTAATGGCATATCGCACTCTCTTTTTAAGCCTCTATCTATCTTAATGCTTTTCTATCTATATTAATGTCCATTGTATTGGATCAAACTCTGTTTATTCATCTTTACTTTTTTTATCTCTTACAGAGTGAAAATCTGAATCAAACGCCATTAGGGATTTGCGTATATTGAAACTGTAATGACAATATCTGCAGTTGCCTTATTGGTGGAACTGCTAACAAAAGAATTTATTTATTAGAGAGCAAAGAGGAGCGATTCCTGTGTACTGTAATACCTCACAAACTTGTTCTATTCTATCTATCTAAGATACGGTGTATATATATTAGACTGCCTCATGGCTGTTACGAAAAAATACTCATCTATATTGTATTCAGTGATTCTTGAAGCTGATCTTCTAACAACTAGGTACCTACTAAAAAGCGTTGTGCTTGTGTAATTACCTGGTTTGAAGTATTGGTATTGAAGTAACACTTCTGTATGATGGAAGTATATTTAATGATTGTTTGAATTTGCCAGATAAAATTATTTTATTTTGTTGAATATATGTCCCGTTAATTTTTACATTTTCTTTTTTTAAACTCCTTACATTTCTAATAGACTCACGCACTCTTTGTTTTTTATTAACATTTTTGTTTTTTACAATGTGACATATGGTGACATGTTTGTCTGTCCCTTCACATAGTACAAAACCTGCTTTTCCAGCCTCCTTGTCTCTCACTGGGAAACAAATGGTCTATATTGACTTTCGTTTTTGTATAGATTTTATGGGACAGACATATAAAGTTAGTGTGACAGACTAGTGTGGTGGAGTGTAATTATATAAATGTAGTCTGTGCGACCGTAGATCCTGTTTATTCAAGCAGGAAGTAAATGTGGAATTTATTCTAATAAATGTTTTGGACAAAGATTTCAATGCAAATAGTAAACCATTCAGTTTTGGTGAAGAGTTTCAGGAAATGAGCTTCTACAATAATTATATGGATTGTGGGAGGGTGGAAACTAATCTACTTTAAAATGAAATTAAGGTTTAGCATATGAAAACTATTCACAGACAAAAAGAACAGGAGTACTTGTGGCACGTTAGAGACTAACATTTGTTTCAGCATAAGCTTTCATAGGCTATATAGTCCACTTCATCGGATGCATAGAATGGAACACACAGAAGTAAGATATGTGTATATATACACACAGAAAACATGAAAAGGTGGAAGTTGCCAGACCAATTCTAAGAGGCTATTTAGTAATAATTTAAATAGCCTCTCAGAATGGATGATCTCTTAAAACATTTTCCTTGCACTAAAATCTGGTTCTTGAGTCATCTAAACTCAGAGTTGCCTCAAGGATTAACTTTTTGTTTTCCTGTACATCAATAGGTTTGCATTGTTTCATAAGGGGTTTCATATGCTGTTTGTGAATTCTGTTGCTATACACACCCTGTCTGTGAGTTTTCCTTTGGGTATCTGTTGGTGTCTATTCCCCCCACTCCACAAGAGTATGTAACTTTTATTGGGTGACATTCATTCTGTGCAGAGAGCCAGAACAAGGTTCTTACAGTTTTAACTCACTCAAGCCCTATTTTGAGGGTTTAAGTGAGAAGTAAGTTCTGTATAAGCCTCATCCTTGCCCCTCTACAAAGGGCTGAATTTAATACATTAATCTTTACAATAAACTATTCTGAGACCTTCTTAAAATATTAATATACTTTTACACTCTCCAAAGAAACATAGCAACAAATATACCATATTTCAAAAGCATAGTGATTAAGTATATAGATGAAAAGCTACCTGCTCTGTCCCTATTTTGGGGGTGGGGGGAAATACACTTATGAAAATTCTGGGTTTTTTTAGGAACACAGCAGGATAACTTTGCATTGAGGAGTGGGTCATAATTTTTTATAATATGTATTATATAATTGCCGGTATAATGATCAAGAGACTAGAAGGAAAACAGTCACCCACGTCGAGTATGTAATCTTATTATGACTTGATTGAATTCTGTACCTAAGTCAGAACTACTAAAAATAAACTCAGCACTTTGCTCCTACAGAGCTTATCCTGTAAAGCACTAAGTAACCCTGGAAGTGCTGAGGTCTCTCATCTCACATTAGTGCCTTTAGATGAGGATGAGAGCACCCACTACCTTTTAGAAATAGCTCAGTATCTTGCAGGATAGAGCACCTTTTCTTTCGAGATTTCAGAGCGCTTTAATCAGTCTTTAATAGAGGAAAAAAGAAACATCAACCAACTTCCTTACTGATGCAGAGGATGACATGAACAATACATTTACAAAACTTTCATATGATTCAGAACTGAGTTGACTTGCAGACACCAGTGAGGAGGAGAAAAATATGGAAGACTTAGAATATCAAGAAAGCTTACTGACACTGATCTCAAACAGGCATGGAATCCTCTCTCAAAGGGGATGGTGGATACCCCGTTTTGGAGACCTGTAAAACTAGACTAGACAAAACTCTAGAAAATACTAGGTAGGGAATAGTTCTACATTGGCAAGAAACTGGACTGGATGCTGTCATAGGCCTTTTCCATTTCAAACCTCTACGATTTTATGAACTTTAACTACATATTAATGAATTCTTTGGAAATAAATATGTAAGTACCACACTTCAGTAAATGTCCCATGTTTACGATTTGTTGTGGACGAAATAATTTCCTTAACATATATGCCAAGAATATGAATAGATATTAATCTATATTGGACATTCTGAACAGTGTCTGTAAGTGACATGCATATGTATGGCTCTCTAAATTATCTGTGAGTGAGTACCATAGATAATCCATTGATATTAACAGGAGCCCCACACATCGATCAACAATATAATAACCAGTTTAATTTGCTTATCTGTAATGATGATTAAAAGCTCTCAGTCCAAGCTGATTGATGTTGAAATGAGCTCTCACAGAACATAAGTGTGAACCAAAACCTATCCATGCTCAGGACAGGCTGGAATTCCTGGAACCTAGGATAAGGTATTCCATTTCCACTCTGCTGTAATGGACATGGCTAGAGGGAGGAACTGCATTACTGTGATCCCTAACTCCCACAACGGCTCTTTAGGGCCATTCCTACCAAGGCACAACTAAAAGCGCTAAGGTGTAGTGCATAGGTGGGCAAACTACAGCCCACGGGCCACATGTGGACCCTGGCCACTTTTATCCAGCCCGCGAACTTGTTCCTGGGCTGGGGGCGCAGCTGCGTACGTCCCCTCCAGGGTTCTGTGCTCCCGGCCAGGGGTGGCTCAGGAGCACGGCACAGCAACTGTGGGGCCCCAGCGCTCCTGGCTCAGGAGCGCGGCGTGGCAGCGGCAGGGCCCCAGCGCTCCTGCCCGGGATCCGGCACAGGAGTACGGCATGACAGCGGCGGGGCCCCAGCGGTCCCTGCCCAGAAGTGCGGCACAGCAGCACGGGGCCCCAGCGCTCCCGGCTCAGAAGCGCAGTGCGGCAGCTGTGGGGCCCCAGCACTCCCCGCCGGGGGCCGGCCCAGCCCCGGGGAGCCAGCTGCGGGGCTTTCACGCTCCTGGCTCAGAGCTGGACCTGGCGCGGCATACCGCGGGGCCCCAGTGCTCCCGAGCCAGGTGCCGGGCGGGACCCGGAAGCCGTGGGGCCATGTGCTCCCTGGCCTGGACACAGCCGGGGCAGAGCCCAGCACTGGAGCGCTGGAAGGTAAGCAAGGGGGATTTGGGGGAGGGCCCCAGGGAGTGGTGGTGGTTAGGGTGGGGAGGGGGCTCAGGAGGGGCAGTCCGGGCACAAACAGCAGGGGGGTATAGATATGGGGTGGGGTTCTGGAGGGGTGGTGGTTAGGGTGGGGGATCTTGGGAGGGGGACAGTCAAGGAAAAAAGAGCAGGGGGCTTAAGGGGTGGGGTCCTCGGTGGCAGTTAGACTGGTGGGTCTCCGGAGGGGGTGATCAGGGGACAAGGCATGGGGGGGTTGGCAGTTCTGAAGGGGGAAGTTAGGGGGGTGTGAAGTGGGTGGCGGTCACATAGATGGCGGGGCCTTCCCTACCTGACCCTCCACATAATTTTGAATCCCAATGTAACCCTCGAGAGAAAAAGTTTGCCCACCCCTGATGTAGTGGGAGCAAAGCAAATCAGTAGCTGACACCAGCATTCTGGAGGCACAGAGATGACATCCAGCCACCTTTGTCACCAAGGTCAGTCTTTCACTGAGTGCAGTGACGATGGATGTGAGGATTGGGCCCTTTTCCATGGGAAGGAAGCCCCCCAAGATTTCCTGTGCCATTCTCACATTTAGAATGAAGAGCTTGTAAGACATAAATTTAGCTGCTGTTCTTGCCTTAACTCCTTGAACATGGCACATGTGTGCATTCAGAAAAGCCAAGTTAGTTATTTTATGTATGGCCACTGAAACTGAGTAGAAAATGCTTGTATTCTGTGTACACCACAGCTCCAGCCGTGGATATGTGCTGAAAATTCCCAGTGGAGACGCAAACTGCCGTTTGTTCCTACCTAGAAAATGTCTTCACCTCACCTTCCTTATTCACTCCCTCTTGCCTGTCCCCAGTTATTTATTGTCCCCACCCCACTCTCCCTCATTCTTTCACTCCCCAGTGTCTCGGGTCACCCATTGCGTTGTGAAGTCAAATGGGTAGTGACTGTTCAATCACTTGTTCTGCCTTTAGAGATGGAGCCGGCACTGGGAGGCAGTCACTGGATGTCAGCTTCATGCCACCCACTCGGTGAACTCCCACTTTTCTGGCTGAGGCAAATCCCTACACGACTTGGGCTGTCAAATGGGAGTTCACACTGGCCATGGTTTGTGGGACTGAGGCTATGCCTGGTGTGTAGGCTGGTGTGTATGGGCAAGGGGCAGGGCTCCCTGCTCTGCTACAGCTGTAATATGAGAGTTGACATCCCCACATACACACACAGAGCTGTGGTTGTTTTTGTGCAGGGTTGCAGGAAGCTTAAGGCACTGTGTAAAATCCCATGTGGCACAGTAATAGTGGCCGCTGTCTGTCTCTTCTAGCTTGCGCACCACCAAGATGCAGGTGCTTTGTCTCCCATAGGCTAAGAATTACTCACTGGAGAAGCCTGCCTCTCAGTTTAACTCTGACCCAGAGAGAGTGAGGTACAGAAGCCTCTGTGGGGCCCCTCCAGCTGGGGCTCGGTACCAGTGGATGTAGGTAGAGTCTGATCCACCAAACACCTTGTAAGTGAATGTGGCAGAGCGGCCTTGAAGTGGCTGCTTTGTGACCGAGATCTGCTCCTGCTCCAGGTGAACGGCCCACAGAACAGCTGGAAGGCAAAAAAGAGAGAAAGCAGCCATGAGGAGACAGAACCTAGACACATTTCCCTCTTCAGAGAGCTGTAACATGTACACGGCCTCGCAACCTGTAAGTTCTTCAGGAATGTACATGGGTTTAATTATCCATTGCCTTGCAGTTTGTAAAGCCATTTATGGAAATGTGAGGGCAAAATGGGTAAAGCCTCTATCTCTAATGTGAGTGAATGATCAATTTCTGTTTACACCTGGGCAAAGATAGCATGAATAATTACACAAGGTACAGGGCAGTGAGGAATCAGACCCTTTACCTGTGAGGAACCATCCGGGATTATGGATTCTGATTTCCCTACTTCAATACACTGGTTCTATTGGGATTGCACCAGCATCAAGTTGTTACATCGGACTTGAGATTCAGGCCCATGTTGCATTTATTTTTGTTAACAATAAATACAGTATAAAATCACTAACTACAGTTAATGTGTCCAGTAAACTTATCAGGGAACAAGCAAGCAAAGAGGGCTTCTAGACACCCCACCATGTCTCCTGAACTTGCTGCACCTTTTCAGGAAGGAAAGTTATTGAAATTAATGATGCTCACTTTTGTCAAAAGAAAAATACTGTTACCCAGTCCTGATTGAAGAAAGTAGGAAATGAGAATATTGCTGCTGCTCTTACTGTACTGGCTGGCTTCCTGTTGGGTTGGGGAAGGACGGAGAGTGTGTGTGTGTGTGTGTGTGAGAGAGAGAGAGAGAGAGAGAGAGAGAGACTAAGCATTTTAGGTTCTTAGGCCCAGGTCCGAATTCAGTGTTTAGGATGATTTCAATGGAAGTTAGGAAACCGGACAGTCTCTACGCAAAAGAATAAATGGGCACAAATCTGACATCAGGAATCATAACATTCAAAAACCCGTAGGAGAACACTTCAACCTCCCTGGCCCTTCGATTAAAGACTTGAAGGTGTCAATTTTAAAACAGAAAAACTTCCAAAACAGACTCCAATGAGGAACTGGAATTAATTTTCAAATTGAACACTAGCAACCAAGGGCTAAAGAGGGACTGTGAATGGCTTTGTCATTACACTAATTGATTGCATTTCCCTGGTTAATTTCCCTTCAGAAGTTCTTATCACCTGTCAGACAGAGATCCACTACAAAAGGGTTTTTTTCTCCTGCTGACAATGGCCCATCCAAATTAAACAGCCTCTTAAAATTGGTATGGTAATGCACAACTTTTTTTGCTTTCTGTGTATATAAATACATCTTACTTTTGTTCCATTCTATGCATCCAATGTAGTGGGCTATAGCCCACAGAAGCTTATGCTGAAATAAACTGGTTCGTCTCTAAGGTGCCACAAGTCTTCCTCGTCTTATTTATGGATACAGACTAACACGGCTGCTAATCTTAAACCTAAATACCTCTGAGAATGTTGGCCTTAGTGCATTCTCCTTCCATGGAAGGAGAAATCCGGCTACCGAATTGCAATGCACTCTTCGACCATTAATGCCCTGTGTTAACGCAATGCCATAAATGTCATGCATGACCAAGATCCTGATTGTCAGAGGTGCAGAGTACCCACTGCTTCTGTTGACTTCCACTGGTGGGAGAAGAGCTCAGTTCTTCTTGGAAATCTGACCCATAATTTTTGTCCTCCCTCTGTAAAATGAGAACTATCGTTTCTTTTTATGTCTTGTTGATTTAGACTATAACCTCTTTGAGGTGGGGACCATCTCTTGCTGTGGTCTAGAGCATCTAGCACAGTGGGACCCCTTTCTTACAGTTGGGGCATGTAGGTCTTAAATCATGCAAATAATAATTTGACTATTATAGTGGAATCCAAAGGCACTGATCAGGATTAGAGTCCCACTGTCAGAGGTGGTGTTCAAATGTGCAAAAAGGCATGACTCTTGTCCCAAACAATTTACCATCTAATAAGAAAGTGATATCCCTCTCCCTCCATCCTTCATATGGAATCTAGTAAACATGAATACATCATTTGTAAAACTCTCTTAGAGTGGGGAGTATTTTCATCACATGATTGTACAGTTCCTAGCCCAAAGAAGTCTCCATCAGCTTGGGTGCTATCTCAATAGAAATAATATTACAATATTTGCATTTTAAAAAATGTAACTAGATAAAAAAATTTCCTGCCGCAATTAAAAGAAACAATTGCAAGCACTTAGGCGTTCCAGAGATATATATGTAAAGAAAGAGAAGCACATAAAGCTTCACAGAAACTGGGAGATGCAAAAAGCAGACCCCGCTTTGATGTCCTCTTACTGTTGTCAGAGTCCACATTCCTGTGTTCAGTGTTTGGATACCATGGTGATGGACATTTTAGGACTGTCTTACTCAGACAAACAGCTACTTAAATAGATTATTCTCTAAATTGTAGGTATTTTGATCTACAGTAAGATCATTGAATTATCAATGGAACATAAAAATGGATGTGCAGCCAACCTGCTCATTCGGGATTTGATACGTGGCAAGGAAGCTCCTCGTGTCTTTCTCTTGTTTACTTTGAAGAGCTTGAAAGTTGTCAGGATTTGTACTGCGTCTCTTGCATTAATCCACTGAGAAGTTGCCAGGCATCCAGTTTTTAACTGGAACACCAGGTCGAAAAGGGACCCTGGCAGCTCTGGTCAGCACTACCCGCCCTTGGTCCATGTAGCTGCCGGGAGTAGCCAGCAGCTGCTTGTGGCCCCTAGGGGCAGGGACAGCCAAAGGGGCTCTGCACACTGCCTCTGCCCCAAGCGCCAGCTCCGCAGCTCCCATTGGCTGGGAGTCCCCCTCCATCTAGGAGTTGCGCATGCCGGCCTCTTCCAAGAGCTGTGCAGAACCGAGGTAGGCAGGAAGCCTGCTTTATCCCCACTGCACTGCTGACCCAGAGTTGCCTGAGGTAAGTGTCACCTGGCTGGAGCCTGAACCCTGAACCTCCTGCACCCCCAACTCCTTCACAGGGCTGAGCCCCCGCTCCTGAACCCAAACTTCTCATCCCTGGCCCCACCCCAGCACCTGTGCCCCGCCCCCGACAGAGCCTGCACCCCCTCCCGCACCCCAACCCCCTCCTCCAGTCACCTAATTTGCTCTATCTGCATAGATGACCCCTTCCTCCATGATAATAAATATTGCACCTAATTCCTGCTTGAAGACTGAACAGTGTAACAGCTCAGGTTAGCAAAATACAAATTCAAGCTTCTAGTGTCCCCTTGCGGTGATAAAGGAGTAAAACTCTTGGGAATCAGTTTGAATAGACTAGTACTGAAGTACTGTATGAAGAGAGGTGGTTTCTCTAACTCTAGCTGACAATTTTCTGTCATTACATTGTATCAATGACTCTTCAGTGATTTTTTTTTTTAAACATCACAGAAGAGGTGATTTTTTTAGTGCACGGTTCAGGCCAGGAAGGCCCACGAAGAATGAAGTTTGTAATTCCAGAGTTGGGAAAGTGCTGTACCAGGACAGAGGAGATCTTGTGAAATATGCACAGACCACTATAGGCCAAGTGCTGACTGCATTTGCAAAAGTGCGAGACCACAGCTGGCACCTGTGTTACCTGTAGATAACTGGTGTCAGAATTTGGCATAATTCTAATGAGCTGCTGATTCTACTGTACATCCGCCAGTGATATTCCTGTAGCTGACGTGATTCTCTAGGCCAGATCCTGCCCTTCATTACAGCACACGTTCAAGAAAATGATGTCATGTTGAGCTGAATTTGGCCCCGTGTTCCATGGCCCCCAGGGGTCTTCCAACGGCTGGGGATTGCTGAGCCTTGCGTGCTCCTGCCATGCCAACTTTCTCACAGGAGCTCCCTCGTCAGCCAAAAAGGGGAAGAGGGGGTGGTTGCAGCACAAAGCTGCCATGCTGGCGCTTTGCCACCCAAGTGTAATTCTTACACAAGGGGAATCCTCAGAGCCAGCTCTGCCACCAGAATGGTGGGATGTGATGGAGTGGGTCCTCTTGGGTGTGGAGCTGCTGATCATCATCTCCTGTAGTCAGTGCGCCGGTGAGCTGTGAAGCCAAGGCAGGGCTGTGGCCTTATTCAGGGTTCACAGCTCTGCTTTGAAGGACCAGCAGGTCTTTGGCATTATTACTGTTTTCAGGCAAACTCAACGTATTTCAGATGTTGGGGGAACAGCTAAACTGGTTGTCCATGTGACCAGCAGAGTCCATAGCAGAACTTGCACATTGAATGGTGTTGGTTATAATCTTTGTAATGCCTGACCAACAAACACAACTTTAGTTGTGTTCAGTTCTCATAATCACCTTGGTCTGTTGTTATGTTGTTTCTTTCCTATTCCATGAAAAAATATGACTTTATTTATTAAGCAACAACTTATTGTCATCTTTGATTTTATTGAATTATCCAGCAATATTTGCCTAGAGCAATCAAAACATATACTGGTGTTTTTAAAATACAAATGATTTGGTTCTCGAGCTTTTGATGAACTTAACCAGTGAAAGGCCAAATCCTTCTCGAAGTGTTTATTATAAATAGCTGGGTTCTGTGCTGTGGCAGTGTGAGGGTCAAGGAATCCCCTTCTTACTCAAACACTGGGGAAGCAGTGGAGTTATGGGGGAGAAGCGGAACTGCCCCTATGACTCCCTGATCTCTGGTGTGTGAATGGGTGGTTTGG
>ML677350.1:0-19021 GCA_007922305.1 Dermatemys mawii
AGCCTCCTGCAGCATTTCATAGTCTGTCTCCCTGAGGGCCAGGCCAGACCTCGAGTGGATGGACACTTTGCTACGACACTCTCCCCGCACCCCTACCAGATCCAGGCTGTCCCAAGATAAATGCAGTTTTCTGAAAAGTTTTTCTCATATATTTTAGGAACGCTGTAGTGCTTAATTGAAAGATGCTCCTACTCTAGTGGGGGAGCTTCTTTCATGGAACTTTGTGATTTGCTTTCCTCTGCCCTGAAGCGCAAGAATACCAAGATGAGAGCAGCCCTCACAGCTCAGAAGTTTGTGGCAATAGCCTTTTGGAAGCTTGCAACACCAGACAGCTACCGGTCAGTCCCGGATCAATTTGGAGTGGGTAAATCTACTGTGGGGGCTGCTGTGATCCAAGTAACCAAGACAATCACTGAACTGCTGCTCTCAAGGGTAGTGACTCTGGGAAATGTGCAGGTCATAGTAGATGGCTTTGCTGCAATGGGATTCCCTAACTGGTGGGGTGACAGACAGAATGCATATCCCTATCTTGAGCCCAGACCACCTTGGCAGCCACTATATAAACCGCAAAGGGTACTTTTTCAATGGTGCTGCAAGCAATGGTGGATCACAAGGGACGTTTCACTGACATCAGCGTGGGATGGCCGGGAAAAGTATATGACGCTCTCATCTTCAAGAACTCTGGTCTGTTTGAACAGCTGCAGGCAGGGACTTATTTCCCAGACCAGAAAATTACTGCTGGGGATGTGGAAATGCCTCTAGTTGTCCTTGGGGACCCAGCCTACCCCTTAATGCCATGGCTCATGAATCCATACCACAGGCACCCTGGACAGTAGTGAGCAGCAGTTCAACTACAGGCTGAGCAAGTGCAGAATGGTGGTAGAATATGCATTTGGATGTTTAAAGGCTCACTTGCGCAGTTTACTGACTCGTATAGACCTCAGCAAAACCAATATTCCCATTGTTATTGCTGCTTGCTCTGTGCTCCACATTATCTGTGAGAGTAAGGGGGAGACTTTTACAGCGGGGTGGGAGGTTGAGGCAAATTGCCTGTCCACTGACTACATGCAGCCAGACACCAGGGCCATTAGAAGAGCACAGCAAGGACGTGCTACGCATCAGAGAAGGCTTGAAAACCAGTTTCATGATTGGCCAGGCTACAGTGTGACAGTTCTGTTTGTTTCTGCTTGATGAAAACCCATCCCCTACATCCACTCTACTTAACTGTAAACCAGCCGCCCTCCCCGCTTCGATCACCGCTTGCAGAGGCAATAAAGTCATTGTTGTTTCAAAATCATGCATTCTTTATTAATTCATCACACTAATGGGGATAACTGCCAAGGTAGCCTGAGAGGGATAGGGGAGGAGGGAAGCACCAGGTGGGGTGGTGGATGAGGGGAGAAGAGGAGGACAAGGCCACAATGTACTTCAAAACTTATTGAATGCCAGCCTTCTGTTGCTTGAGCAGTCCTCAAGGGTGGAGTGGTTGGGTGCCTGGACCCCCTTCCCCCACATTCTTGGGAGTCGGGGGGAGGAGGAGATGGAACTTGGGGAGAAGAGCAGATAGTTACACAAGGGCTGTAGTGATGGTCTGTGCTCCTGCTGCCTTTCCTGCAGCTCCACCAGACGCCAGAGCATGTCAGTTTGATTCCCTCAGTAGCCGCAGCATTGCTCCTTGCCTCCTCTCGTTGCGCTCCTGCCACCTTTCATCTAGATCTTCCCTCTGTCTTCACGTTCCTGCTTTCCTGGACTGTAATATTGTTTCTCTCCATGCCGTCTGCTGAGATCTTTCAGTGCAAGAGGACTGCATGAGCTCAGAGAACATTTAATCGTGCATACGGTTTTTTTGCCTTCTTATCTGTGTTAGCCTTTAGGACGGAGATGATAGAGGGAGGGTTGAAACATTTGCAGTTGCGGGAGGAAAAAAGAGAGGGTAGTTAAAAAGATACATTTTACAGAACACTGGGTATACTCTTTCACGGTGAACCAAACTATTCACATTCCATAGCATATGTACTTTTGGTACAAGGTTGCTTTTTTCATCTTATATTGAGTGCCTGCACGTTTGGTGTGAGAGATCACACACACAGGGTAGGGTAACAGAATTTGGCTTCCGGGCAGCCATGGTAAGCCATAGTCTTTCGGCTTCTTCAACCTTCATAACGTGAGAATGTTTTCAAAAAGCAGGGCCCTTCTTTCCCATACCAAGCATAGCAAAGATTTGTTGAGTTGGCCATTTAAAAGGAGGTGCTGCGGTTTTTGGGTTAATGTGCAGCAGAAACCCAACTAACTCCCCCCACATCCAATTGTCTGGGATGCTCACTTCACCCCTCCCCCCACGATATGGCTGGTATCAAGAAAGATCCCTGCTAGCCAAATGCACACAGCTCAGTGTGAAAACTCTCCCCATCCCGTCCCCAGCGTGGCTAACTGTGGGGAGGATTTATTTTCAGCCACAGGCAAACAGCCATGCAGGAACAGCCACCTCTGAATGTCCCCTTAATAAAATTCCCCTATTTTAACCAGGTGACCATGAATGATATCACTCTCCTGAGGACAACACAGAGAGATAAAGAACAGATGTTGCTTGAATACCAGCATGCTTGCTACTGGCCTGGCGTGGTAAAGTGTCCTACCATGGAGGACGGAATAAGGCTGCTCTCCCCAGAAACCTTCTGCAAAGGCTTTTAGAGTACCTCCAGGAGAGCTTCATGGCGATGTCTTTGCAGGATTTCCACTCCATCCCCAGACACGTTAACAGACTTTTCTAGTAGCTGTGCTGGTCACGAATGCGTCCCAAGTCCTCAGGGCAAATTAATCATTAAACATGCTTGCTTTTAAACTATGTATTATATTTACAAAGGTGCACACACCAGAGGTGCCTTCTCTGGCTTCATGGTCCAGGATCCCGGGTTGGGAGGGGATTGGCTCCAGAGTAATAAAAAGATCCTGGCTGTCGGGGAGAACGGTGTTTACGCTTGCCTGCTGTGTGCTATCCTCAGCCTTGTCCTCCTTCTCATCATCTCCAAAATCCTCATCCCTGTTGTGTGAGATTCCCCCCTTGCAGATGTCCATGGATAGGGGTGGGGTAGTGGTAGGGCCCTGCAGTGGGGCAGCTGCCCCACTCCAGGAGAAGGGCTTAAAACAGCCCTGCAAAGGGCTGTGGCTGGGAGCAAGCAAGCTTCCAGGCTGAGTGGGCATAGCAGCCACAGCTGTGGCTGCATCAATTAGGGCCCAGCTGGCCCTGATAAAAGGGCCTAGAGTTTGGTGGAGAGAGTCTTCTTCTCTAGCTGAGGAGGCAGACTGGCCTGGCTGCTGGGAGCTTGATATAAGGTAGCTAGAGTGATGCAGGGCTGGGGCAAGATAGGAGGAGCTGGGGAAGCTCTGTCTTGGAAACCCCCAGGCTGCAGGGCCTAGGGATGGTCCAATAAAGGGCACTGGGGTCACAGGGGGCAGCCCATGGCTACAGCAGTAGAAACAGCAGGCCAAACCCCCCCCACTTGCCAGTGATGAATAGCAATGATACTGCAGTCTGTTCCAGTGAACAGGGGCAAGTGGTGACTGGCAGTTTCCTAGACTGAGACAAGGCGGGGACAGGGGGTGGGGGTTCCCCAGGGAGGGGAGCTCCTGAAACTGGGGGGGTACTGCAAGGGGGCAGCATCCCAGGGAAGAGGGCACCAGGGTCCAGGGAGGGACATGGGGCCAGTACAAGCGGGACAATGGACTACAGAGGGTGCTCTGGATGTTGGTGAGAGCTAATTCCCGGACAGACCAGCAGGAGGTGCTGCACGGTGAGTTGCCGCTTTGCTACAGGCCCCCACATTGAATGCAGCTCATCATAGAAGCGACATGTCTGGGGCTCTGACCCGGAGTGTCCGTTTGACTCTTTGGTTTTTCTGGTAGGCTTGCCTGAGATCCTAACTTTTCACTTGGCACTGCTGTGGGTCCCTGGTGTATCCTTTGTCCATCATGCCCTTGGAGACTTTGGCATATATATTGGCATTTTGTCTTTTCAAATGTGGATCTGCCATCATGGATTTGTCTCCCCTACAGCGATAAAATTCAGCACCTCCCGTTCAGTCCATGCTGGAGCTCTTTTGCAGTTCTGGGACTGCACAGTCTCCTGCAGTGGTGGGCTCTGCATGGTCACCTGTGCTGATAAACTCACCACGCTGTCCAAACAAGAAATGAAATTCAAGTTCCTGGGGCTTTTCCTGTCTAGCTGGCCAGTGCATCTGAGCTGAAAGTGCTGGCCAGAGCAGTCATAATGGAGCATTCTGGGATTGCTCCCAGAGGCCAATACTGTTGAATTGTGTCCACTCTACCCCATAGCAAACATTGGATGCAATAACAACAGAGTTGTCTACACAGGAAAGTTTTACCAGTTATACTGGTATAATGATACTGGTATGTAGAGTTGTGCAAATAACGGATTTTTTCAGTTCAGTGGCCAAACCAAAAACTAACAAAAAATAAAATATTTGCTTCAGGTTGACCTAAGCAAAAACAGAAGAAGAAAAAAATCGTTTCAGGTCAAACAATGTTTCATTAGACCTGACACAAAATATTTTGTTTCATTTGTGTGGTTTTTGTTTTTTTACTTTTTTTATTAATAAAATGGAAGTAAAATTCTAAATGAAATGTCATTTTGAATTGAAAAAATAAAAACACTTAGACTTTTTCCTTTTTTTTTTTTTTTTTTTCTTTTTCAGCTGAAACAATTTGACAATTTGTCACAAATTTGCTAGGTGTTGCAATTGCCCCAATTTTTGGATTTTTTTGTCAAAATTCATCCAAAAAGTTTAACTCAGCTCTACTGCTCTAGTTAAACCAGTATAATTTATACCGGTAAAAACCTCCATGTGGCTACTGTTTAACAGTGCTGTTGTAGCTGGTTTTGACAGTATCTGCTGTAATGTTGCAAACATGGAATATCTGTCAGGTAAGAACAGTTTTTCAGAGGTTCATAGATTCCAAGGCTAGATGTGACCATTGTGATAATCGAATCTGATCTTCTGTATATCATGGGCCATAGAACTTCCCTGCTTGCTAACCAATGAGAAGGGCTTTCAACTAGGTTTGCCGGGGGAGGGGGACTTAAGCCCAGAGGTTAAGTAGGGAGGTGGGATACCAGGAGGAAACAGAGAAGAGGGTGCAAAAGGGAGGCCTCCTGGTTCATATTGAGAAAGTAGGGCAGGGTGGGCAAACTACAGCCCACAGGTTGCAGCCATCCTGCCAGCCATTTTAATCCAGACTTTGAGCTCCCACTGGGGAGCAGGGTCTGGAGCTTGCCCCACTCTGGTGCTCCAGCGGGGAGCAGGGTTGGAGGCCACTCCAGCCAGCTCCCGGAAAAAGCTGCATGGCCCCCTACTCCGGCTCCTATGCATTGGGGCAGCGAGGAAGCTCTGTTCTGAATGCTTCTGCCACCCCTGCAGATTCCATTGGCCGGGAACCACAGCCAATGGGAGCTGCAGGAGCTGTGCATGCAGAGGTGTCTGGCTGTGCCTCCGTGTAGGAGCCAGAGAAGGGATATGCTGCTACTTCCAGGAGCCCCTTGAGGTAAGTGCCTTCCAGAGCCTGCATCTCCAAGTCTCTTCCGGCACTTGAAACCCAGCCCCATCTCTGATCCCCCTTTTGCCCTCCTAGCCCCTCAATCCCAGCTTGGAGCACCTTCCTACACCTCATACTCCTCATCACCAGCCCCACCATAGAGCCCACACCTCCAGTCAGAGCCCACACCCCACCCAGTACTCCACCCCTCCCTCTCCGCTGCAGCCTGGAGCCGTCTCTCTCACCTTGAACTCCTCATTTCTGGCCTCACCCCAGAGCCCACACACCCCAACCAGAGTCCTCACCCTCTCCCCACCCCAACCCCAATTTTGTGAAAAATCATTGCTTGTCATTCAATTTCTATTCCCATATGTGGCCCTTGGGCCAAAAAGTTTGCCCATCCCTGAAATAGGGCAATTGTCTAGTAAACTTAGGTGCCTGTACACAGATGCAAGAAGCCTGGGAAACAAGCCAGGAAGACTTGGCACAGTCGAGGAACTATGATGTGAATGGAATAACATGTCTGGAGCACTGTCATGGATGGGTATAAACTGTTCAGGAAGGGGAGAAAAGGTGGAGGAGTTGCACTGTATGTAAGGGAGCAGTATGACCGCTCAGCGTTCCAGTACAAAACTGGGGAAAAACACCTGTGGAGTGACTTTGGGTTAAGTTTAGAGGCGAGAACAACGTGGGTGATGTCATGGTGGGTGTCTGCTATAGACCACCAGACCAGGAGGAGGCGGTGACAAGGCTTTCTTCAGACAACTAGCAGAAATTTCCAGATCACAGGCCCTGGTTCTCATGGGGGACTTCAATCACTCTGATATCTGCAGGGAGAGCAATACAGCATTGCACAGACAATCCAGGAAGTTTTTGGAGAGTGTTGGGGACAACTTCCTGGTGCAAGTGCTGGAGGAATCAACTAGGGGCTGTGCTCCTCTTGACCTGCTGCTCACAAACGGGGAAGAATTAGTAGGGGAAGTAGAAGTGGGTGGCAATCTGGGCACTTGTGACCATGAGATGGTTGAGTTCAGGATTCTGACAAAAGAGAGAAAAAAGAGCAGCAGAATACGGACCTTGGACTTGAAAAACACAGACTTTGACTCCCTCAGGGAACAGATGGGAAGGATCCCCTGGGAGGCTAATATGACGGGGAAAGGAGTCCAGGAGAACTGACTGTATTTTAAAGAAGCCTTAGTGAGGGTGCAGGAACAAACCATCCTGCTGTGCAGATAGCATAGCAAATATGGCAGACCACCAGCATGGCTTGACAGAGAAATCTTCAGAGAGCTTACGCACAAAAAGGAAGCTTACAGGAAGTGGAAAACTGGACAGATGACTAGGGAGAAGTATCAAAATATTGCTTGAGCATGCAGGGGTATAATTAGGAAGGCCAAAGCACAGTTAGAGTTGCGACTAGCAGGGGATGTGAAGGGTAAGAATAAGGGTTTCTACAGGTATGGTAGCAACAAGAAGAACATCAGGGAACGTGTGGGACCCTTAACGAATGTGGGAGGCAACCTAGTGACAGATGATGTGGAAAAAGCTGAAGAACTCAATGCTTTTTTTGCCTCATCTTCACAGATAAGGTCAGCTCCCAGACTGCTGCACTGGGCAGCACAGTATGGGGCGGAGGTGAGCAGCCCTCAGTGCTGAATGAACAGGCTAAGGACTATTTAGAAAGCTAGACATGCACAAATCCATGGGTCTGGATCTAATGCATCCAAGGGTGCTGAGGGAGTTGGCTGATGTGACTGCAGAGCCATTGGCCATTATCTTTGAAAATGTGTGGCGATCGGGGAAGGTGCCAGAAGATTGGAAAAAGGCAAACATAGTTCCCTTCTTTAAAAAAGAGTCAAAGGAGAATCTGGGGAACTACAGGCCAGTCAACCTTACCTCAGACCCTGGAAAAATCATGAAGCAGGTCCCCAAGGAATCCATTTTGAAGAACTTGGAGGAGAGGAAGGTGATCAGGAACAGTCAGCATGGATTCACCAAGGGCAAGTCATCCCTGACTAACCTGATTGCCTTCTATGATGAGATAGTTGGCTCTGTGAATAAGAGGAAAGGGATAAGCTGGACGAGATATATCTTGACTTTAGCAAAGCTTTTGATACTGTCTCCCACAGTATTTTTGCCAGCAAGTTAAAGAAGAATGAACTGGATGAATAGATTATAAGGTGGATAGAAAGATGGCTAGATCATTGGGCTCAATGGGTAGTGATCAATGGCTCCATGTCTAGTTGGCAGCCGGTATCAAGTGGAGTCAGTCTTGGTGGTGGTTTTGTTCAACATCTTCATTAATGATCTGGAGAACAGGATGGATTGCACCCTCAGCAGGTTTGTTCATGACACTAAACTGTGGGGAGAGGCAGATATGCTGGAGGTTAGGGATAAAGTCCAGACTGACCTAGACAAATCGGAGGACTGGCTCAAAAGAAATCTGATGAGATTCAACAAGGACAAGTGCAGAGTCCTGCACTTAGGATGGAAGAATCCCAGACACTGCTATAGGCTGGGGACTGAATGGCTAAGCAGCAGCCCCCATATGGGCTTCCTCCCTAGGGCATATTGCAACCCAGTTCTCCTGAATCTCACACCGCAGTGCCTGGAGTCATCTGTGAAGCATGTCCTGGCACTTTCCCAGCAGAATGGCTCCCACGCCCTCTCCGTGATGCCGTTGCTAGTCCTAGCTAAAGGAGGGGGACGCATATCTGTAATAGATCATGCCCTCGACTGCTGTGCCATGTAGACAAATTGCTCCACAACCCATTTCACCACATTTTGGCTGGGCAAAGATGAGAGCTAGAATTAACCAGTATTTGAGAGAACAAACAATGGTGGTTCCAGTGTGGGTTGCAACCTGCCTCCTCCCCGTTCCCTCCGACACCCATTCCTAGGCAGCAGCCCAGAACACTGAACTGGGAGGGGAAGTTTTACAGATGGAAAGTGCTGGTGTGAACAGTGCTTTGTCAGCAGGAGAGCTTGCCTGCCAGCAAAGCTACTGCCACTCATTGGGGGTTATTACCAGATTTGCTGGTTTCTTTGGAGTATGCTCTTTTAGTATGCTTGTCACTTGTGTTCTCATATGGAGCTCTACTTCTCCTTACTGCAAGTTCCTCCCAATGGAGCTATCCTGCAGGACCTAGGTTTCCCAGGGCTGGGTTCTTCCAGCCCCAGAATCAGATGAACACTCTCTCTCTCTCTCTCACTCACAAAGAGTGCCTCTGTGTGAATGTCTTCACTACCCTCAGAGGCACTGTGATTGATCTATCGGGGATCGATTTATTGCGTCTACTGTAGATGCAATAAAACAATCCCTGAGTACTCTCCCCGTCAACTCCGGAACGCCACCTCCGCAAGAGGTGGAAGCGGAGTTGATGGGGGAGCGGCAGCGGTCGACTTGCCGCCGTGTGGACGCCCAGGTAAGTCGACCTAAGATAGGCCAACTTCAGCTACACGATTTGCGTAGCGGAAGTTGTGTATCTTAGGTCGACCTCCGCCCCCAACTGTAACCCAGAGGGCCAGATTAATCAGCACTCCCAAGCTGACCCCTTTTATGTCCCTGGACTCAGTAGGCTTGAGCAGCATTTCCAAGATGTCACCCTCATATGTCCCAGGTACAGCATGTTACAATTGTTCTGATAGCAACCCACTTGATGAGCAAACCCCACAGGATTTTTCGGCACTGCAGGGATCTTTAGTGCTTTAATGAATATTGTCATGTATAGTATGAAGAAGTAGATGTGAAATGTTTAATATGTCCATGCAAAAGCATATCTCCTCATCCGGTTTGGGGACTATAACCACTGGAGATGCCCATGCACTGTGAGAAGGGCAGATTACACCCATCTGTAGCATGTCCTGGATCTCCCGTTCTATAGCAGCTTTGCCGTGGGGAGCCACCCGGTAAGGTTGGGCTCTAACTGGGTGGCCGTTACCTGTGTCAATGGAGTGGTATACCCATTCCGTCTGTCCTGGGGTGGTTGAGAATAATAGCACAAAGCTAGTGCACAGCTCCTTGATCTGCCGGCACTGCATGCATCCGAGGGTCATTGAGAAGTTTACCTCTTCCACGCTGCCATCACTGCTTCCTTCATAGTAGACACCTTCAGGACACTCAGCGTCATCTCCTCCCTGGGCTGTAAACTGACAAACCTTTAATTCTCTGGAATAAAAAGGCTTTAGAGAGTTAACATGGTACACTTTAGGCTTTAGGGTTGAGTTAGGGAATGCTATGAGGTAGTTAACTGCTCCCAGGCACTCCTTGACCGTAAAGGGTCCTTCCCATGAAGCTTCAATCTTATGGGCTTGAAGCGCCTTCAAGACCATCACCTGGTCCCCTACTTTAAAGGAACATTCTCTGGCATGTTTATCATACCAGACCTTTTGATCTGCCTTCTGATTGCCTTCTGTGATGAGGGCATCCTTCAGGTTTTCTTTAGCAAGGGCTAAAGAGGTTCACAGGGTGTTTTGTAGGTTGGTTACAAAGTCCAGAATGTTAATTCCTGGAGGTGTAAACCCCTCCCATTGCTGTTTTACCAACTGTAATGGCCCTTTAACCTCACAGCCATACACAAGTTCAAAGAGTGAGAATCCTAAACTGGGATGTGGTACAGCCCTGTAGGCAAAGAGCAACTGCTGTAACACTAGGTCCCAATCATTGGAGTGCTCATTTACGAATTTCCGTATCATGGCCCCCAAAGTTCCATTAAACTTTTCCACCAGGCCATTTGTTTGATGATGGTAGGGGGTGGCAACCGAGTGGTTTACCCCATGAGCTTCCCACAGACTTTTCATGGTCCCTGCCAGGAAATTGGTTCCCGAATCTGTAAGGATGTCGGCCGGCCCACCCACCCTGGCAAAAATGTCTGTTAATGCATGGCACACAGTTTTAGCCCTGGTGTTGCTTAGAGCTACTGCTTCTGGCCATCGGGTAGCGAAATCCATGAAAGTCAGTATGTATTGCTTTCCTCTGGGTATCTTCTTCGGGAAAGGACCCAGAATATCCACAGCTACTCGCTGAAATGGAACCTCAATTATGGGGAGTGGCTGGAGAGGGGCCTTTACCTGGTCTTGGGGCTTTCCCACTTTCTGGCACACCTCACAAGACCGGACATAATGAGCAATGTCCTTGCCCATCCCCCCCAGTGGAATGACTTCCCAAATGGTCTTTGGTTCTGTTCACCCTGGCATGACCACTAGGGTGATCGTGGGCTAAGCTCAGGAGCTTTACCCGGTACTTAGCTGGAACTACCAACTGTCTCTGAGGCTGCCAGTCTTCCTGGTGTCCCCTAGAAAGAGTTTCCTTGTATAAAAGTCCATTTTTGACCACAGACTGGGATCGAGTGGTAGAGCTGAGAGGCGGTGGGTTGCTCCGTGCCACTGTCCAAGGTTCCTGGAGGCTTTCGACTGCTTCCTGTTCGGGCCTGGAACTGTTCTCTTGTTGCTGGAGATACCAGTTCCTCACTGGGTTGTGGACTTGGGTTGGGTTCCTTGGGAAGTGATGGAGGTGATGGGGGTTGTTTCCATTGGTGGTGGAACGCTCTCTGCTGGTGCATCTGGTTCCATTTCAGGCTCTGGCTGAGCCTCTTGGGTTAGTGTAGCTGCTGATGTCCGTGCCGGCTCAAAGTTGCCCTTTGGGGTTGGAGTGGTAGATGGGGTTGCAAGCGCTGGGCTCAGTGCTGGCAATGGTTTGGGTGCTGGTTGCTTCACCTATTCCGGTCTGGAGACTGGCTTGGGCTGGGTCTCTGGGACTGGATCCTCTACAGCTGTTTCAGTTGTGGGCAGGGAATCTGGCTCCACCATCGTCGTTGGGGTCTCTGGTAACCCGGTTGGGCCCCTGGTGGAAGGCTCATGAATAGGGATAGGTGTGCAAGCTTGCTTAGCCTGGCTGCAGGTGACCATTCCCAACCTCTTGGCTAGCTTCACATGATTGGCTAGATCATCCCCCAGCAGCATGGGAATGGGATAATCATTGTAGACTGCAAAAGTCCACATTCCTGACTAGCCCTTGTACTGGACAGGTAGATTGGCTGTAGGTAAGTCGAAAGAGTTTGACTTGAAGGGTTGAATTGTCACTTTTTATCCTCTGGCTTGATTAACTTGGGGTCCACTAAGGATTGGTGGATAAGTGACATCTGAGCTCCAGTGTTCCTCCACGCTGTAACCTTCTTTCCACCCACTCTGTTTCCCTTCACTCTGAGGGTATCTGGGAGGTATCTGGGCTTGAGGACCTTGGGTGTGACTTCGGGGTAATGCACAGCGTTCGGTTGGTGTTCTTGGGGCAGTTGGCCTTAATATGTCCCAGCTCATGACATTTAAAACATCGCCCAACTAACTGGTCACTGGTGTGAGGTAGGTTGCTGGAGATTGGTGGTGTGGAATGATGAGGTGTTTGGGGTTTTCCTTGGGAAGCAGGTGGGATCTGGGGCTGCCTCCTCTGATAGGTTGTGGTCCTGGGTTGCCCCTTCTGGGATCCATTCCAACCGCTGTTAGGTTTTTTTTTCTGCCACCTCCCCCCTTTGTGTCCCGATTTTCCCCGCCTCTCTGGTGATCTGGGACTGCTCATATTGATCTGCATAAGAAGCAAGACTTTCTGCTGAGTCCATTTTCTTATTCCATAACCACTGTTTTACCTCATCACTGGTCATAGTCAGGAACTGCTCCTGTAGAACTAAATCACATACTCCTTCAAAAGTAGTTACACCCCTTCCTTTGATCCATTTATCTAACAGATCCTTCATCAAGTTTACATAAGCCAGATGACTTAGTCCAGCCCCTCTCTTAAGGGCTCTAAATTTTACTCTGTAAGTGTCAGGTATAACTTGAAATTGTTTTAAAACCAAATCCTTAAATTTACCATAGTTTGAAGCATCCTCAATAGGCATCTTATTGAAAATGTCCAGAGTTCGGCCAGTCAATTTTGCTATTAATGTGGTCATCTTTTGATCTTCAGGGATTTTATGTAGGGTGCACAGTCTCTCAAAGGTGATGAAATATTCGGCAATGTCGTTGGACTCATCATACAGTGGGCACAGTCGCTCCCATTTGTGGATTTTTGGGGAAGTGGAGTCAGCAGCTGGAGGAAATTGTCTCTTCAGCTCCAAAATAGCCAGTTCATGCTTCTGTTTCTCAATCTGGGCTTCCATAGCCCTTTTATGGGTGATTTCCTCTCTCTCCATCAGCCTTTGATGTTCTTTTTCTTTTTCTAATGCTTCCAGTTTAGCCAGCTCTAGCTTAGCAGTTGCTCCACCGGTACTCATTTTCCTGCTTTACTGTACTCAGCCTACTGGACTCCCTAAACTGATAATTACAAAGATATCACTTGGCAAATTCTCAGCAGGGTTTTAATCCTACCAGCAGAGGGAGAAAGACCCCTTATCTAATTCTCAGAGAACTGGACTGGCCAGTTTCTCCCCCACACCTAGGGACCCCTGGGATGGTTACCTAGCACTTAACGAGCCTATTAAACTCTTAACTGCAAACCTGGGCTACTCTCAGCTATCCAGCAGGAGAAAACCCTCTCAAAAAACCAAACCAAAACAAAACAAATAAACCCCTTCAGCTCTCTGCCCTCAGGCAGCTGAAAAAGACAAAGCGTGGAGCTATCTGCAGCTCCAAAACTTGCAGAACAAGTTTCACCAGAGTGACCCCCTGTGGTGTTTACATCAGCACACTTGCCTGCTTTCCTTCTCAGTAACTGTGGAAATGTAAACTGCTTTCTGCAAAATTCTGTGTTTTAGATTTACAAAATTTCATCCCTCCACTGCCAACCATGTCAGGATTGCCTCCCCACTCTGAACTCTAGTGTACAGATGTGGGGACCCGCATGAAAAAAGAAATACCCACCCCCAGCTTATTTTACCAGCTTGGGTTAAAATGTTTTTCCCCAGAACACAACTTCTTCTGTGTCTGGACTCAGTATGCTGCCACCATTAAGTGAGAATGTCTCAAACTATTGAACATGGGCCACTTAAAGCCCCTCTTTCTCTTTCCACAAAACCCCCAAACTTATTCCCTCCCTGGGAAGCTTGAGAGAAAAGACTCACCTGATCCTGCGAGACGTGCCCGATCCAAAACCAGGATCTTACACAATGGAAAACAAGCAGTCAGATTCTTGAAAGAAAGGAATAAATCCCTTATAACCATCAATAGAACAGCATCTACAATAATCAATAGTTAGACAACCCGCTCCCCGAATTTCTCTTCCTGCTGAAGCTTACAGTATTAGAGGAAACACAGAGATAAATTTCTACCAACTGAAGAGTTTTCCAAGTGATAATAAGAAGGTAACCTTACTCACTACCTTACTTGATAAAAAACTGATAGTTATAGTAAAAGAAATAGGTGTGGTTCATCCCATAGCTGAGCTGAACAGAGAGAAGACCCAGAGAGAAACTAAAACTCAATCCTTTGTCTCCTGATGAATTTCTCATTGGTCAGTTGTCCACCTCTCAGGTTAGCTTTAGCTTAACCCCTTACAGGTAAACAGTAATTCTAGGCTACTTTATACTTATGACACCATTACTTTAGCTTAGGTCTCATATTGGGCCTCTGATACAAGGGTTTATGTTTCAGGGCCTCATCCTACTACATTCCCCCACTTTTTCTCTTTTGATGGGGAGGATGTTTACCCATAGTCCCAGAAAAACATAATGTGTGGTGTGACGGAGTCAGACCAGAAGGATATAAGAGAGTGCTGGAAGGCAGGTATATTAGTCTCAGGATGTGCAGGTCCCTGTTCCCTGGATAGCCAAACAAAGGCTATTCCAGGCCAATGAAGACACCTGGGGCCAATTAAGAACCTTCTAGAAAGGAGCAGAAACAGCTAGCCTGATTGGGACACCTGAAGCTAATCAGGGACTGGCTGAAACCAGATAAAAACCTCCCAGTTAGGTGGCTGTGGGTGGCAGGAGCTGTGAGAGGAAGTTGCGCTGTTGGTAAGACTGAGTGGTGGACAACATATCATACAGAAGGAAGGAGGCCCTGAAGTAAAGGTGAAGTGAAGTTTGAAGAAGTGGGGACTGCTGTGGAGAAGTAGCCCAGGGAATTGTATTGTGTTTTGTGGGTAAAAGGTCAGCCATCTTAGCTGATACTATTAGGGTCCCTGGGCTGGAGCCCGGAGTAGAGGGCGGGCCTGGGCTCCTCCCTTTTTCCATCTTCCATACTGGTCTGTGATGAAGGTAACTCACTAGGCGGTGACTCTTGCCAATTATACTGAGAAAGGGAGATCACTCTGGAGCCTAGATGAGTTTGAGGCCCCTAAATCTGCCAGGAAGCGCAGGACCCACAAGTACAAACTTGGAGCTTTGTCACAATGGATAAAAGATAACCCAGTGGGCTAACCACTGTTATGTGGTTACCTTATTTTACCATCCATACACTCATGCCCCATCAGTCCCTTTGTCTGCACATTCCCTCATACGACTGATAGACAGATTTTATTATCCAATTATTTTTAGTCCCTTATGGTGGGCCTGGGAATGTTAGGCCCGGGACCTTGACTGAGGAATGTAGTTTTAAAAGTGAGTCTTAGAGGCACTCCCAAATAATTAATATGTATAAGTAATATGGATATTGTGTATATATTTGTAGTGAATATGTATGTAGTGTATGAATATGTAGCATAGTCTGTATGTGTAAATATAACAGCACTTTATATGCAAGCATACCAATTCTTTTTCCAATCTGGTGGTGTAGTTTGGCCCTTGTGGTACTTCAGATAGCAACCCACTTTTACTAAGGCAATTACAGTTACCATCTATATTAGTAGTAGTAGTAGAGAATCAGAGGGGTAGCCGTGTTAGTCTGGAATTGCAGAAGTGACAAAGAGTCCTGTGGCACCTTAAAGACTAACTGAAATTTTTTCAGAGCATGAGCTTTCGTGGGCTAATACCCACTTCGTCGGATGCATCAGTAGTAGTAGTAGTAGTCTGAGTGTTTGTGAAATAGTGGGATAGGGATTGTGACCATGTGTCCCACAGTGCTATATATGTGAGAGGTAAAACAGAAATTTGGACTAGTGACACTACCACTGAGGCCTTTATATGTAAATTAGTTAATGCATAGTACTGTCCATTCATATTATAGATTACCTTTACTGCTGGTTGTCACCCTCTGGTAAGCTTCACTGGGCAGGAAACCGAAGTGGGTAGCTTCTCTGTGATACACCAGTAGTTGACATAGATCCAGTTGTTTCTTATGGATGCTGTCTTCCAGATAACCTACTGAATGGACAGTAATCAATTTATTAAATATTGCTGTGTCAGGATGTAGTATTGGAATCCAGACACTGTATAAGATTGTTTTGAGTAACATGTGTCTTAGTTAGGATGCAGTGTCAGTAACCCAAATTATGACTGGTACTAACAGGGAATTTGTTTACCCAATTTGTAGTTACTGTATATCGTTTGTTGTTTGTGTACCACTTTGTTTTTTCCTTGCCTTCATGTTGTTTGCTGCCATTCATTTGTTGTTTTTTTACCTGTGTGTTGGTTAAACAATTTAGCAAAGTTATGCACATTGTAAATGTTGTACAGCAATAATACAATACAGCAATAACACAACAGTAATTCAACAATACAATGATAATACAGTAGTACAGCAATAACACAGTTGTTTTTAAACAGTAACTAACTTGAAATTAAATAACAGTTTATCCTGCTTCAGCTAGTGGTTTTTAGCTGGTTGTTAATTTAATTGTCCATATATGATAGATAGAGGTGTATTTGACCAGTCTCTTTTATCTGTATAAAGCTCTTCATTTTTCTTTTCTTGATGCTTGGAGTTTCTTCACTGTATACTGATATTTTCTGGTGTTTTCAAGGTGTGATATTTTCTAGCATCTTCAATCTGTGGGATGCAACTTAAACAACTTTTGTTAGTCAACATAGTAAAGTTTTTTGTTTTTCCTTTTTTGTTTTCATTTTCAGTAACCCAAACTTAATACAAAGTTTAGCTTAGTTTGACAATAGGGACCAAGTATTTTATAACACAAGCTACACTTTTCCAATTGTTGTATAGACATTCATCATGTAAGGTTAATTATTATTTTATACTAAATGTAATGCTTAACTGCTAAAATAATTTTTTTGGACATCCTCTATTAGCAAAAGAGTCAATAACATAATTTTCACCAGGTTTTTCAGAGTTGCGTTTGGGAGCCAAAGGTGGAAACCTGTTGGAAATGTGGAAACTGGTTAGGTTTATGCATAAATTGTTGTTCTCATACATTTTTGCTATCACATTCTTATAACTATATTTAAAAATTCAAACAAGTTTATAAAAAACCCAATCAAGAAAATGACATTTTGTTAGTATTATCTTTACCTTAATGTTGAGGTTTCCCCTTATCCCTTTTTTTTTCTTGATTAACAAATAAAAAAAACCCCAAAACCCTTAAAAAAACAAAACTGTGATTGATAAAAGAGAATTCTTTTTGTTTGCAATTGCATTATTTGTTGAGGCAGAAATATATGTACATATATTTGTAACTGAAACCTTTTTGAACTTTGCACAAAAAATTTGGTGGTAGTAATGCTATGATTATACCCCAGTCATGATCTGAAAATAGTGTGGTACCACATATACGTATATTTTTTAAAACAGCATAAAATTGACTTTTGTTGCAACAAAATAAAAATAATAAAAAATAGTCACGTGACACAAACATACAATACAGGACAAACTTACAATTAAAAACAAATGGCGCCAGAATTCTATTCATAACTATACAAAATAAGGCAAACAAAAAGGTTAAACATTTGAATGAGTTATGTTATTTAAAACTTTTTAATATAAATTGATGAAAATATATTAATATATGCCAGATGTATTGTATTAATTTGGTACCAAGGAATTTTGCGTTACTTTATATTTAACATGATTTTAAAACTCTGCTCTATGGAATTAGAAAAGCCCTTGTTTCAAATATTAGTGCGTGGTTAGGATTAGAAGCAGAGCGGCATTTCTGTCGCTTAGCAACCATATCTTCAAGAAAGTTAGGAATAATTCCAGCTGTTGCATTCCTGAAGGGTTAAAATAATTAATTTACTGGATTTATTTAAAGTAAAGTTTTTACCTTGTTTTCTTTTTGTTTCTTGTTTGGTTCTGTTTTCAATTGCTCTATCTTTGGAGGTTTCTGTAAAAATGTAACTTTTAACTTTTAAAACAAAGAGAGAGAGCCAGTGAGGAAAGGCGGGGGAACGGGGTGGTAAAGAACAACCTAGGAAGGGCGCGAGACCTGAGCCAAGAGAGATTAACTCTATCAAGGTTTTTGGAAGTACAGTTAGCAGCAACAAGTTCAGCAAATTGAGAAGGCATATAAAGGAAAAACTTCAACTGGTATGTAAAAATATTTGAGAAAGAAGGTTGTATTTTCAGATACGAATGCAGAGTGTGGTTCCATGGGTCAAAGCAATTGGGAACCTGCACAGTTGGAAACCGCACCCCTGGTTTTTATCCTGGCTCTGAGATGAGAGTGGGGGTAATTACTTGCTCTTGTAAAATTTGAATTTGTTCCCCCACTGTTTGTTGTTTTTGTTTGCATGCCAAATGGATGTCACGAGTGCCCTTTTTTTGCTGCAGTGAACTGTTTTTGGGCAACTCCATGGGTTAATGCATCAATTTTAGGTGTTAACCTGCTCAGTTTTAGTTTTCGACTTTGAAATTTCTTTTTATTCACTCCCCTGCGATCGAGTCACAGCTCCTGTCTCCTAACGTGCTCTGTGAACTGTTCTATTTTTTCCATCTTTTGGTTTACCAATTCAGTGAAAGTATTGTATGCTACTTTTCCCATCTGTGCACTTGCTTGTCCCGTTCTAACAGGCACCAGTCTAGGTTCCAGTTTAGGCTTTACCAGAACCTGGCTTTTATCATAAGATAGTGGTTGTACTGCAGTGGTTCCCCTTTCATCTTTTAGTTTTACTAGGGCCACATTTTTCCATTTCTGTCCCCATTCTTCAGGCACAGGGTAGCTACCTGAAGCCTGCTGTTTACCACCAATAGTTATAACAGGGGACGGCAAACACATTTTTTGTAGGTTCCTTGCCGCTGTTTCTAACGTTTTATTCTGTTTCTGTGTTGGTTGTCCCTGGGCTGCTTGCCACCCTGCAAGGGAAGTGGAACCATTCCAGGGCTGTGTAGCTTCTTTAGCTCTTTCTTTGTTACTATACTATTCTTCAGAGCTTCTGTTTCTACTATTTCTCTACATATGCCAGTCCATGTTTCCCCACTTTCTTTTTTAAATTCATATGGAAACCCCTAACTGGCAATCCAGTGGGTCCAGGAGTTATCAAACTCCGTTGGGATTTGAAGGGAGGGGACAAGGGGGTTCCCTAGCTCGTGGTTTTCTGCCATGTTAGATCGCAATTCCTACAGCGGACAGCTTGCTTACTCAGCAGATCAGCAGTCGGGGTCACCAATGTTGTCAGTAGCTACCGGTGTGGTGCTCTGCTCTTGTTCGATTGAT
>ML677350.1:19031-52973 GCA_007922305.1 Dermatemys mawii
GGTCAGCCTGTTCCTTGTTATTTGTATGGAACGTACCAGTGTTCTGGTACCTCTTAGATCTGTGTCCTTTTGCAACATCAGCCCTTTCCTTGCCAACTTCTGTGAGCAGGGCCTGCCTCTAGCTCACATCTTAACTTTGCTTTATGTTAGCAAAGCTTGACCATTACTTTAACTCAGGCCTTAGGCCTCATATCAGGCCTCTGATACAAGGGTTTATGTTTCAGGGCCTCATCTTACTACACAAGTCACCAAGGAGAATCCTACTAATGCTAAAAAGGCAAGTAAAAGCTGAACTTATCTGCATGGTAAAATTAGAATTTAATGAGCAAATCTGGACTCCAGTTGATTTGGAGAAAAGTATGAAAATGTTAGCTGCAAAAGCTCACAATCTAGAATCCAAGCATTTCCCTAGTTAATTTACCTTCAGTAGTTCTTATCGCCTATCAGACAGAGATTCCATTTCAAAAGGTTTTTTTCTCTTGCTGATAATGGCCCATCCAAATTAAACAGCCTCGTAGAATTGGTATGCTAATGTACAACCTCTGGTTTTTTGCTTTCTGTGTATATAAATGCATCTTACTTCTGTTCCATTCTATGCATCCAATCAAGGGGCCTACAGCCCATAAAAACTTATGCTGAAATAAACTGGTTAGTGTCTAAGGTGCCACAAGTCTTCATCGTCTTATTTACTGGGGGAGGAGGGACTCTCGTGCCCTCTGGTTACAGCAGAACCTCAAAGACAGAAACACCAGAGCTGTGGACTTACCAGTCACCTGGACACCCTCTGAACCGGGAGTCCTCAATGAATCAGTCAGGCAGCAGCGCAGACCCCCACCCTCCAAGGCAAAGCAGGTCCTCCACTTCCTGGGGCCAGGGCTTCAGCCATGGGAGTTGGTGCTGCAGCTGCAGGGTGGGGGAATCAGGGCTGGGGGGACTCGGGGCTTCTGACCCTGGGGAGCAGTGGGGCTCATGGCTTTAGACATGGACGGGATGGGGCTCCTAGCTCTGTTCCCAGCTTCAGCCCTGCAGGGGGCGCTGGTGCTCAGGGCTTTACCTAACAGGGGAGCACCGGTTTCAGCCCAGCGCTCCCACTGTAGTTAAAGTCTCAAGGGCCTCCTCCCCACCACAAGCTGGGAAGGAGCCGCGGGAAGCCCAGGCACTCTCTACAGACTGGATCAGAAGCCAGGAGCAGAGAAAAGTGGCCCCCCCAGGTCTAAAGCCCTAAACCCTGTTGCTTCTGCTGGGCAGAAGCCATGAGTGGTCTGCCAGCCCTGGACCTCGACTCCAGGGTCAGAAGCCCCGATTCTCTCTACCCCCGCCCTGACTCCCCCGACCCCTGTTCACTCTGCGGCTGCAGCCCCAACCCCCTCTGTTGCTGATGTCCTGACCCTAACCTCTTCTTCAGAGTTAGAGGTGGACAACCTCCATTCCCACGGTGTCCCTGACTCAGGGCCGGTGCAACTGCTAGCAGGCAGGCGGGGAAGGCGAGGATGGTCGCATCTGGTGAGCAGGGATGGGACTGAGTGGGGCAGGAGGAGGAAGGATACTGGGAAAGGCCAAGCGGGAAGGTGTGGAGGAGGGAGCAGCAATGTGGGAGCCAGCAAGGGAGGTGGTGGAGCCTGGGGTGGAGCAGGGCGGGAGTGTGGATGGGGCCGGGGGCAGATGAGGCGGGACGGGGAGCTAGCCTCTCTGAGGGGAAGCTTTAACCGCCGCCCATGCAGGTTTGCCAGTTCTTTATAGAAAAGGACTCTCATCTGCTTGTCTCACAAGGCCTCTTTGTGTGTCATCGGCATTGTTGACTGACAGCCACAAGGCTTAGAGCGAGGGTGGGCAAAATACGGCCTGGGGGCCAGATCTGTCCCATGTAATATTTTTGTCCAGCCTGCCAGGATCTTTGGCTGCCCCCTCATGATCTCTGGGCCACTAAAAGTCCCACTGTATAGCCGGGCGCTCAGGCAGGATGCCTGCCTCCCACGGCCCCGCACCACTCCCAGAAGCAGCTAGCTGCTGCTGGTATGTCTCTGTGCACCTCGGGCAGAGGAGAGGGAGAGAGGTGGCTCTGCGCACTGCCCTTGCCTCCAGCACCGTCCTAACAGCTCCCATTGTCGGGAAACCGGCCAATGGGAACTGTGGGTGTGGGCACGGGCAGCGCAGAGATCCGCTCCCCCCTTTACCCCAAGGGGAGCTGCATGGGGCTAGAGCATGAAGGCAGCCTGCTTGAGCTCTACTGCGCCACCAGCCAGGAGCTGTCTGTGGCAAGCACCTTCTGCTCAGAGCCTGCACCTTGCACCCCCTCCCACACGCCAACCCCCTACCCCAGCCTGGAGGCTCCTCCTGCACTAAACTCCCTCCCAGAACCCACACTCCTCCCCCTTTCCTCCCCCAACACTCTGCACCAGCCCGGAGCTCCCTCTTGCACCCAAACTTCCTCCCAGACCCTGCACCCTCTCCATTAATATTGTAGAAATGTGTGGCCCGTGACGACTTACCAAAATTCGTGGAGTGGCCCCGCTGCAAAAATTATTGCCAACCCCTGGCTTAGAGGAAAGCTATTGGAGAAAAGCAGGAACACAATACATTGTTTTCTGTGTTTTTTCGTGTACACATAAATTGTAAAACAACTACTTGTGGTTTTTCTGTCCCTATATTCTTGGCCCATAAGGGTATTTTCTCACATATGTGTGGACAATCCTCAAGAAATCACACAAATAACTGGTAAAAAAAATACATTTGGGGTTTAATCTATTTGATAATTGCTTTAAATAGTTCTGCTTTGTGCTCTGCAATGCCGGTCTGTCACCAGGGTACAGTGGTCCTGGTCCTCGCTGTTCTGGCACCCCTGCTCCTGGATTGCTAAAACAGGATTTCCATGGAGTCACAGACAGCCCCCTTAAACTCTGCAGTGTATCTTGCCACCCAGACAAACTGAACTCACTGATAAATGGTCACCAAAAATCACACCACATTCAGGTTGCTCCCAGTCCCAAGAGACCAGTCACTTACCCCAGATCAGTTGGCACCCTAGATCTTACAGCAAAGACAACACCTGTAGCCAATCCTGTAATAAATGATCTAAAGGTTTGTTAACTAGGAAAAAGAAAAAGCAGAGTTATTTGCACATTCAAGCAAGCATATACTCACAAATCAGTTATCATCTAAAAGAGTGACGCTTTATAGTGATCTGTCTATTCAAAGTGTCTTTCCGGGCAGACTCAGGAAGCAGCTCTGCAGATCTCTAGCCCTGTCAGAGTTCAGACAGCCAAACAGATGGAAAATGTTCCTGTGACTTTGTTTTATTTCCTTCATTCAGCTTCCAAGTCCACAGAACAAACTTCCTTGCACATAGCATTTCCGAGGTGGCCATGAACCAGTCCTTTGTATTGCAATGTTCCTTGATGACCCTCCTTCTGGATGGGGTGGGACAGGATTCCTGTGCCTGGATTCACAAGTTCAGAGCAGACATTTGAAAAGCTATAAAGCAAAACTTACCTATTTTTTGGTCCACTCCAGAAGTGGCTGCACATCAGTGATTAGTGAACAAGCCCAGTAGGTGCTCTGAGATCCTTCTAAGTTAGAGAGTGTACAGAAATGCAAGATGATATTTTTCAGGCTTGCTTTCCCGCAAAATTAAGTGTCGTCTGGATTCCAACAATATAGTTTTCCTTTTTCTTTTCTTGGCAGTTGAGTAAAAAATATGGAAATATCTTTAGTCTTCAGAACTGCTGGAGTAATCTGGTAGTAGTGAATGGATTCAAAGCAATAAAGGAAGCATTGCTCCAGAAATCAGAGGACTTTGCTGACCGACCACACTTTCCTATACATGAGTATTTTGGTTGTGGAGAGAACTCTGGAGGCAAGTACCTTGGAAACTAACATAGTTCTCTGGCAGTGTGTCAGGGGGACTGGCCTTCTCATTTGAGCTCCTGGAGAGGTTGAAGGGGACTTAAGGAGTGAGCTGCCTCTGTCGCTTGTCCCTCTGATGACATCACTTTTGCTGGAGTCTGCCCTCGACACTCTCTCCCGGGAGGAGGAAGTCAGGCTAGATGAAAATGGGGACTCTCCTTCGCAAGACATGGCCATTCCGAAATGTTCAGTAGACTGGACATGCTGATCAATACCAATTGGTTGCCATTGTCAGAACTGGCAGGTTCCTATCCCTCACCATATGTATGTACCTTCCTCGGCTTGTAAAAAAAATAGCCTCCTTCCGAGGAACCTCCAGGACCCACTTGAGTGAAAGTGGCGGAGGGTAGAAAGAAAAGCAATTGAAAAGGGAGGCTTGTTGGGCTGGAATCCTCTCAGGTTCTCCCGAACACTTTCATACCAAGGATTAGAGTTGGAAAAATGTCTATAGAGTCACATCTTCTCAACCTTGCCTTGGCCCATACTCTGGCCAGCGCACAGATGCTCCCCATAGTATGTCCAGTGCTTTGTCCAATCCAATTTTAAATGACTTGTGATGGGGCATCCATTAATTCCTTTGAGGGACTGTTGCGTTGTTTAGTGGATCTAATCATTGGGAAATGTTTTCTCACATCCTGCCTGAGGCACCCTCAGAGTGGAGCATGGTTTAGCTCCATTGATTACATCCAGTTATACCAGCTGTGGATCTGGCCCTGAATTCCATCCCATTACTCCTAGCTATATCGTGGACCTCCCAGAATAATCCTTTTCCTTCTGCACTAGCCACCTACACCTATGAAGGACGCAATAATAGCTCCCATTATTTGCCATTTGGCCAAGCTATACGTGGTTCCTTTTTCCTTCCTCAGAAGCCAGTCCCTCCAGCTGTCTTTTGTTGCTCTGCAGTGAATGTTGCATGGTGTTTCCTAGAGATCATGTCTCTTGTTTATTGATATTTTCCAGGAGTGGCGTTTGCAAGATATGGTCCTGCCTGGAAGGAGCAAAAGAGATTTGCACTCTCTACCTTGAGGAACTTTGGGATGGGAAAGAAATCCCTGGAGTAGCGTATGACAGAGGAAGCTGGATTTCTATGCTGTGCAATCCATTCTGAAAAAGGTTTGTAGCATCCAGGGAGATGGGACAGGGGACCAGTATAACTTCCAAACATGAGGAAATGAAGGGACAAAATGACTGATTATGAAAGAAGGAATAATAATACAGCATCTCACATTTCTACATATTGCCTTATAGCCAGAGGGATACTAAAGTGCTTTGGAGACCAGATACTTAGTGATCATTCATTCATCACTATCATGAAGCCACTTCTGGGGTCGAACCTGACAGCTGTTTTAACATGACAGTTTGTGATGGGAAGTAAAAAACAAACAATATCCCAACATCTCCAATTGACTGTGCAAGGGGAATTCTAGGTTAGTAGAATGTAATTACCTCAAATGGAATTTGGTGAAGGCATCAATACTTAATACTCTTCCAAAACATGCCATGAAGTCTTTAAGGACTTCACTTTTATGCCTCAACTTAAAAACATCAGTAGCAGCACAGTAACATCTGTCTGTTTGCAGGAAGTACTGAGGCAAAGAGATGAGTACCACTGAATTCCCAGCACAAACCTACAATTCTTAAGTTTTCCATGGTGCTCTCTCTTCCAAGTATTCACCAGGCCCAGCCCTGTTAGTATGTGAGACATCTTTCACTTCCCCAGGTTACATGAGCATGGACTTTAAACTGGTTTATTCCGTAAGCAGTCTTGAAATGTTAGAGGTTCTTGCTCATTACGTTCTATGCAGCGAGGGCCAGCTACAATGATGTTGTGACTTCTAATGTCTTTGATTGATCCTGTATGTTTTTCAGGTCGTCCTTTTGATCCACATTTTCTTATAAACAATGCAGTTAGCAATGTGATCTGCTCCCTCATCTATGGTGAGCGCTTTGACTATGACAATAAGAAATTTCAGAGGTTGCTGCATTTGTTTGAACAGACCTTGAATGGAGAAACTGGATTCCTGTCCCAGGTAACTTAGCACGTATGATTTGGTCGGCAAGAATCTGCCGTTTAATTGATCATTAAGATTATAATTTAGTGATTCTTTTCTGGGAGCCATAGGGTGTGGTTTTCTCTCTCTCTCACTGTTATCTTAGCTCCTTATTATAGTACCGTGGTTGCTGCACATCCCGGGAGTGCCACCGATCCTCTTCCGATCCCAAAAGGCGGTCCTGGACTTCACAGATGAGCTTGTGAAGGAACACAGGATGACCTGGAATCCTACCCAAAAGAGAGACTTCACTGATGCTTTTCTACAAGAGATAGATAAGGTAGGAGGAGAGAGCAGTTGGGATCTCTTTGGCTCCATGAATATATTTGTGATGGGAACACTCCCTGTTAGCTTCCCTTGTCCCTTATTGTAAAGTTTACAAGCAAAATCCTATTGCTAATAGAACTGCTATGAACAGCTCACGGTTCTATTTCTGCTGGTTTTCACTTATCTAGCGAGTCTAATGAGTTCATGCTCAGAAATCAGCTGAAGAATAGGTTGATACTTGGAATTTTAATTTGTACTGATATGGCACTTACAGCCTGAGACAGTGCCCCATGAAGTCAAAGGTGAGACTTGCATTGACTCTAGTGGGTGTGGTGGTATCTGGGTCCTTACCTGTCTTGTCTGTGGAACAGCCCTGACACAACCCGACCATGTACAGTTGAGAGACACTTTTTAATCGTTTTGGCAAAGTTCCCAGTGAAGACTTCCTTCATCCTTCCAAGACACAGCCTTGTTCAAAGGCAGGCTGCTGGGAATTCCTAGATGGAAAAATATACCATACCAAAAACCTAATCTGTTTTTAGATCTTTCTAGAACAGCTGGTTGCAAAATTGAAACACGAAACAATGAAACATGGAAACGTGTCACCTTTGACAAAATTTCATTTAGGAAAAAATCTAAATGAAATATTTTGATAAGCTTGAAACGTGTTTTGGGGGTGTCAGAACAGCACATTTCAATTTAGAAATTACTTATTTTATGGATTTGTTTTACTTTTATAATATTTTTTAATTTTTGATTAATCTGAAACTCTTTTTGAAAAACTTTCATTTTGTGGGAAATTTCTAAATTTCAACTTCTTGTTCTGATTTGTAAACAAAGCAAATTACATTTTTATTGGCTCTTAAATAGCATATTAGTTATTGTTCATGTTAAGTTTACATCCAAATTTACAGAATTGCTCTGAGAAAATCTAGATAACAAACCCTTAGAAAACAGATACACAAAATCCACAAAAGATAGCCGGACTGCTTCCTCCTGTGATCCTGTCATAGCTCGTATGCTGACAGGTGGCCCTGAAGAGTACTAAGTGGGGAGACCTGTCTTGTAGAAAATGAGATTGTTGGTTCAGTAGGTAGCACTGAGGTCCTGATCTCATAGAAGCTGCCAGGGCAGGAATAGGGACCATCAAATTATTATTCATAGGTACGTATATGAACTTTTGGAATCCTGATGTTAATTTGTTGGCTAGTATGTTGGCTGCACCCTGCTCACTACTACATGGAATTTCTGACGTGATCAAGTGTGAGTGATCACACTAACCTCTTGAGGTTTCAGAGGCACAAATCTTTAAGTCTGACTGGAGACCCCGATTTATCTCTGGAGGTACGAGACTGTGGGCAGAGTTTCCAGCATGTATGCTGAGTGTACTGAGCTGGTGTGAGTCTGCTGTGCTTGGGTACTCCTCCTTCTCCATCATAAGCTCTTTCAGGTGCCTTTATCAGTGGTGCTGCTGCACCCTCTGGTTTGAAGCAACCATAACAAACACCAGATACATGGTTTCCATCATCAGCACCTCCTGTATAAAAATTGTTCTAGCTCCCCTGGACTTTGGTGGGTCAGAAAATGCCTCCGAAATGTCCACCAGCACCTCATGGAAACTCTGCCCAATTCCTGACACCGGCGTGACCGCGCAAGCAACAAAAGTTATTGAAAAGGGGCTTCCTCCATGTTACTCGGCCAGCAGTCTTGGCAGGCTGGTCAAATTTCCTGTAATGTGCAGAGCAGGCACTAGAGCTTCCCCACAGTCTAAGACTAGAGTGGTCACATTCTGGGAGGCTGCTAGGGAGTCTGGGATATGGCTAGTTTGAGGCACGTCTGCTATAGTGTGGATGCCAGAGCCCCAGGTTCATGCCTGGACTAGAAAATTCTTAATGTAGGGTTGAGAATCTGTGTAGACTTCTGCAGGGGTAATCAATAATTTTTTGTCATGGTCCAAATTTCTTGGTCAAGGTTTGGGAAAGGACCAGACTTCATAGAAAATAATAATAAAAAAAATAACAGCAATGATAATAATGAGTAAATACAAAAATTTCCGGGCCTGTTCTAAAGCATCTGGCAGTCTAGATTTAGCCTCCCTTCCTCCTATTGACCACCCCAGTGCAGATGCTCAAGCTCTGGATTCTCTAACGCAGGGTTAGCTGAGTCAAGTGCCGCTAACCCTGGGCTTATACTGCAGTGTAGACATACCCTGTGGTTTTGGAGCAGAAGGTCCTGAGCTCTATTCCTCATGTAGTCCATGGTGTGTGGGATAAATTATTACCTTGAAATGTGTGTCACCAAGGAGCCATCACGGCTTGTGTTGTCCTGTGTATGTGTTTTGCTGCTCTCTCTCTCAGTCTGAGAATATGAATTACCACAATCTACAGTTCTGCTCCTCTCTCCCCAACAAAGATCTTAGGTCAAATCTCACTCTCTTTTGTTCCCTTCAGGCTAAAGGGCATGCGGGGAGCAGTTTCAATGACAACAACCTTTGTATGGTAGCAATTGACTTGTTTACCGCTGGCACTGAGACCACCTCCACCACCCTGCGCTGGGCATTGCTGTACATGCTTCTCCACCCCGACATCCAGTGTAAGCAAGAGCACTGGTGGAGATGTGACCGGTTCTCCCAACCCTGCATCTTCCACTGACAACTGCTTAGCATCTGCTGACACCTTTGTGTTCTGAGGGTATGAAGGTGCCATCGTAGCAGCCACAGCAGTGATTGGGGGACTAATTCCACTGGAGCACTCTCTGAGGGGAGAGCAAAGACCTGTGGCCAGGGAGAAAGGAGGGAGAAAGCCCCTGTTAAAGATTTCAGTGTCAGAGGGAGCTCTCACCACTTTTCTCATGACAAGTGCACTTTGAGATCCTCGTAGCTACTTGGTAACTCTTCCTTCTCTTAGGGTCTCCATAGGGATAAATGCTAACTTACTTCAATGTACTATTGCCGGAGGCACAAGTGGGTCAAATACAGTATGGATAAGGTGGGATGCAGAAGTATATAGGCGCCGACTCCATGGGTGCCCCACGATTGGAGCACCCATAGGGAAAACAATTCTGGGAACTCAGCTCCGCTGGCAGCCCCACTGATCAGCTCTTTCTCAGTGCCCCCTGCCCACCACAGATCAGCTGTTTAGTGGCATGCAGGAGGTGCTTGGGGAGCAGAGGACAGAGCAAGGGCAAGGCCTGCTCGGGTGTAGGGGGTGTAGCGGAGGCTGGAAGAGGCAGGGCTGTGGTGGTGCCTTGAGGGAATGGGTGGAGTGGGGGTGGGGTCTGGGGCAGAGTGAGGGGTCAGGCACTCTCGAGGAAATAAAAAAGTTGGCGCCTGTGTACAAGAGGGTCAAATACAGCATGGATAAGGTGGGATTCTTCATTCCTCTCTTTCCCATTGTCTGCAGAGCTCACTTTGGCCTTTGCCCTCAACCAAGACCAATATCCTCCTATAGATATTTCTAGGTAAACTCTGCCTACTTTGCATTTTGCTTCCAGAAGCTTTCACCAATCTCCCTGTTCAACAAACACACAAGACCTGATTGAGAGGTCAGGAATTAGCAGTGGGGAAGCAGGGTCTGGGGTATCAAAGAGGTTTTCTGGTTGTGTGGAGGTGAGAGAATGAGAAATTGGTCCAGACAAGGACCACGGCCTCTTCCCACTGGTGGATATCCTTCCTGACCACTGAACAAGTGCCCCCGATACCAGCCACCTCCCAGACACTTAGAGCACCCATGTCCTAGAGATGACTCACTTGCAAACTGCTCAATAGTTGATAGGAAGCTGGTTAACAAACTCACAGAATATAAACCCACACTATTAATTATTATACTTCTATATTAAAATAGCTCCCACAGGCTCGAATCAAGATTGTTAACTTATTGCTCCCAGCACTGTACAAATAAAGATAAACATACAATCCCTGCCCCAGAGAGTTTACGGCCTAAAGGTAAATCCGTAGGTTCCCCTCTTTTCTGGTGTTGATGTACATCATTAAATATGTTACATCCTCCTCAGTGTAAAGGGTCTTTTTCCAGGTAAAGTCCAGGAGGAAATTGATATGGTCATTGGCAGGGACAGGTCACCCCAGATGCAGGACGAAGGGAATATGCCTTATACCAGTGCTGTGATCCATGAAATTCTACATTATGGGGATATCACTCCTGTTGGACTGCCTCACATGACATACCGGGACACCGAGCTCCAAGGTTTCTTCATTCCAAAGGTATCTATGGCCAGGCAGGGGATGCAGAAATCCTCTCCCCTTGCAGACCTATGTCCTGAAGCTGCAGAAATTCCATAGGTGAATCTCCCCAAGATTCCATCAGAGGTGAGAGGGGTGCGGGGGAGGAGGGGTTGGAGCACCAGGCCCTGAATCACACAACCATTGGCAAGTTATCAAATGTGCAGTTTGAAAGGGTTTAGGCCTCAGAGAGAGCCTTGTTTATATGGTTAGCTCCATCTTCAACAAGTCTTTGGATATTTGAGAAAACAACTAATGGAGCTAAAACACAACTAAGGATTGCAATCAGTACAAGGGAGACTATAAATTTGTCTTGGGCACCTTATAACATTCAGTAGATCTGCTTGAAGGTGGAGAAAAGTAATGATGACTAACTATGTGGAATTTGGAATGGGATATAGACACTCCCCAGTAGGTCACCAGTTCAAATCCAGAACAGTAGAAACTAAGGCCATGGTTACACTGGCACTTTATAGTGCTATAAAGCCCCCATGAGCGCTATAACCTCCTCCCCGTCCACACTGGCAAGGCACGTAGAGCGCTATAACTGCTGAGTTATAGCGCTATTATTAATCCACCTCCGCATGGGGAATAAGGGCTGTAGCGCAGCTGCTGTAGCGCTACAGCAAGAATGTGGACACCCACTGCGCTACAAGTAATCTCTGGAGATGCCTAGAGCCATTTAAGGCAATTGACGTCTCTTCCCTTTGTTTTGAACTCGGCTGGAGGAATGCGGAAGTACCTCTTTAGAGTTTCTTTCTTAACTCGGCAGATAAGCAATGCAAATGTTTAAGGAGGGAGCCTGTGTGAAAACAAAGCCTTCTGTGAACGGAGGCTCACTGACAGGCTTTCAGAAAAATGGAAAAACCACTGTCTCTCTCCCTCCGCATACACACAACGCGTCCCCCCTCACCCCCCTCGTTTAAAAAGCACGTTGCACCCAGCTGAATGCTGGGATACCTGCCCTAATGCGCTGCTCTTAATGCCGCATTAAGTGCCCCAAATGTGGCCATGCTATACCGCAGGAGCATCTGAGTGTGGACATACAATAGCACTATACATATTACTGTATAAGGGGACCGCTATAACCTATAGCGCTATAATCTTGTAAGTGTAACCATACCCTAAAACTCTTTATTATCTGAAGGCTGTTCAGTGGCCACTGTGCATCTCAGTCCAGTTCCAAGTGGACAAAAGACAATGATGGGCAATTACTGCTTTCCATCCTGACAGTCTCATTGGAGAGAACAAAGCCATACAACACTAAATTCCACTTTCATTCTTACAGGCCTAAGGCGTGTGAGAGGGGGAAAATCTTGTTTTTTCTGTGAAGACAATGAGAATTGTCTTTTGGAGTCTCTCAATCAGCACAGTCTTACCAGAGCTAAAATTAACTTGAGAAAATATTTGAAGGAATTGGGGAGTAGAAGCAATTTTCATCACATGAACCTGGTTAAACCATGAAAACACCACTTGCACACTCTTAGTCTAGCTATCATGCAATGTACAAGGGCGACAGGCTTCAGAGCATATGCTGTGCACTGGCTTGGGTCTTGGAAGTGTCCCACTCCACTGTGCTCTAAGACTATACAGTTAGGTACCTGAGATTGGTTCTGTGCCTTCCTCTGAAGCATCCTACAATGGCCACTAGTTGAGATGGACTACTGAATGCAGAGGGACTGGCCTGTTCTCATGTGACAATTCTTATGTGCCCTGTTCCTTCCCTGGGGTGGGCCAGGGGACAACAGTCATCATCAACCTGTCCTCGGTGCTGAAGGATGAAGCGGTTTGGGAGAAGCCGCACCAGTTCTACCCAGAGCATTTCCTGGATGCAGACGGGCAGTTTGTGAAGCGAGAGGCCTTCCTGCCTTTCTCTGCAGGTAAATCCAAGGGGAGGAGCTGCTGGGAGAGGCCGTCCCTGTGGAAACGAGGCAGAGTGCATGAGAAATGACCCACTACTGTTATGGGAAAGTGAGTCTCTTCTAAAGGAAGGTGTCCCTCCCGTCATGAGAGCAGCTTCCTCATGTGGAAGATCAGTGCAGTCTGTGCTGAGCTGGGCCTGTTCGACAGTGTCCTCATGGTACCAGTATATGTCAATTTCTGCAAAATAGCTCCCTCTCTCTATTTCTCCAGTGCAGAGACTCTGGCCTTAAAATGCTGTACTTAGTGTGAGGCCTTCAGAGCCTGGGCAGCTTGCCCCAGGGCCTATGTAAACCACTCGGCCAAAGGGAAGCAGAAGCTGCATTTTCTGTCTTTGTTGTTCTTTTCTTTCCTTGTTGGTGTGAGTTTGTCTTTTTTTGTCTTCCAGCAAACAAGGTTCAACTTTAAAAAAAGCAGTCCAGACTAATTTAGTTAGTTCTCTTTCTCTCTCCAGAAAATACAGTTATTATACACCTAAAAGACTCTCAGTGTCTTGTTTCTGTACCAGATATGGACTGGCTACAAAGCTTGCTTGTTACCAAGGTACGTTCCAGATGTGTTCATGGTAAGATTTTTTAACGCTCTGCCAGGTATGGCTGAAGTTATACGCAGCACCACCTAGTGACTGAACTATGTAATATAGTTTAGCATTCCATCACATCTCCTCAAAGTTCTTCGTTCCCACCGTCTATAGCAGGGGTCGGCAACCTTTCAGAAGTGGTGTGCTGAATCTTCATTTATTCACTGTAATTTAAGGTTTCGTGTGCCAGTGATACATTTTAATGTTTTTAGAAGGTCTCTTTGTATAAGTCTATAGTATAGAACTAAACTATTGACGTATGTAAAGTAAATAAGGTATTAGAAAGTTTAAGAAGCTTCATTTAAAATTAAATTAAAATGTAGAGCCCCCCCGGACTGGTGGCCAGGAGCCGGGCAGTGTGAGCGCCACTGAAAATCTGTTCATGTACTACCTTTGGCACGCGTGCCATAGGTTGCCTACCCCTGATTTATAGTATTTACACTATCATAGTATCTTTGAAGTTCAGTATGTATCAGTTTGTTAAGTGTCTCTGAGTCATACTGGATTTCTAATTACATGATCCAAATGCATAACAAATTGGTCATCTGGGTGTACATTAGTTGCAACAATTGGATTTGGCTGGTCTAGAATCCTTGAGTCGTCTTGTTCTTGTTCTGTAGCTGTTATCTGTAGAGTTTGCTCTTGTTAGGATTGCCTCCCCACTTTGAACTTTAGCATACAGATGTGGGGACCCACATAAAAAAAAAAAGAAATAACTCCCCAAGCTTATTTTATCAGCTTAGGTTAAAACTTTCCCCAGACACAAGTTTTTTTGTGTTTTTGGAATGGTACGCCGCCACCACCAAGTAAAATACCCCAAGAACTATGGCACAGGGCCACTTGGAGCCCTCCTTTTTAAAAAATCAACAACAAAAAAACCCAAAACTATACCTCCCTCCCTGGGAAAGGCTTGAGAAAATTTTTTTTTTACCAACTTGGTAGGTGAGTCCAATTTAAACTAGGATTTTACACATAAGAACATAAGAACAGCTGTACTGGATCAGACCAAAGGTCCATCTAGCCCAGTATCCTGTCTACCGACAGTGGCCAATGCCAGATGCCCTGGGGTGAGTGAACCTAACAGGTAAGGATCAAGTGATCTTTCTCCTGCCATCCATCACTCCCCTCTTACAAACAGAGGTTAGGGACACCATTCCTTACCCATCCTGGCTAATAGCCATTAATAGACTTAATCTCCATGAATTTATCCAGTTCTCTTTTAAACCCTGTTATAGTCTCAGCCTGCACAGCCTCCTCAGGCAAGGAGTTCCACAGGTTGACTGTGAGCTGTGTGAAGAACTTCCTTTTATTTGTTTTAAACCTGCTGCCCACTAATTTCATTGGGTGGCCCCTAGTTCTTCTATTATGGGAACAAGTAAATAACTTTTATTTATTCACTTCCTCCACACCACTCATAATTTTATATACCTCTATCATATCCCCCTTAGTCTCCTCTTTTCCAAGCTAAAAAGTCCTAGCCTCTTTAATCTCTCCTCATGTGGGACCCGTTCCAAATCCCTAATCATTTCAGTTGCCCTTTTCTGAACCTTTTCTAATGCCAGTATATCCTTTATACAGTATATCCTACACAATGGAAAAAAAACAGTTAAATTTTTAAAAGAAAGATTTTAATTAAAGGAAAAAAAGAAAGGAATAATTTTTTTGTAAAAATCAGTGGAAGAGCACTTACAATTACAAAAGGATTAAAGAGACAAACAACAAAGGAATTTTCCCCTCCCCCTCTTTTTGAGTTTTTAGTTATAGAAAACCCTAGTGATAATTCCCAAAACCTGGGAAATTTACGAGTGATATAACACAAATATAAAACTAAACTGACTTGCCTAGCTACTTTACTTACGGTTGCTGTTTAGAAAGGTTATAGATAGGTGGAGAGAAGAAATAGGTTTGATTTACCTGATAGCTTTAGAGAAAATGAAAGAGAAACTAAAACCCTTTCCCTCCCTGCAAGTTTGTAAGCATTTTTGGTTTCTGTTGATTTTTTTGGTTATGTGCCAAACAGGTTTTTCTTAGCTTAACCCCTTACAGGTAAACAGGAATTTCCTTAGACTTATGACACACACCCCAAATTGCAAACAGTGTTGGAAAGTTTGTTTTACACTGGGTGCAATTTTTTCCTGGAGCTTTAGGAAAAAACAGAATTAATAAAACACATGCACCTTTAGACATACTACTGGTTACAATAAAACTAACAATAGGTTTTACATTTCAAGGACAGTTTTAACCCATTGATTTTGGGAAACTTTTATGGGAGAGTGCATTAGCCACTTTATTAGAAGTTATTGGAATGTGATGTATTTTAAAATTAAAATTTTGGAGAACTAAACTTTACCGAAGAATTTTTTTGTTGGGTTTTTTTTGCTCTATTGTCTATGAAGACACTTTAGCGCAGCATGGTTGGTTTGTAGGTAGAACTGCCATTTTTAAACGTATGGGCATAGCTTTTTTTAGAGTGTACACAATGGCGTAATGTCAGGAAGAAACAGACGGAGACAGCTTGCGGAAGGAGGCGACCTGGGAAAGTCCCAGCTTGCCGCTTTTATTAAGTACAAACGTGCTGTAAGGCGTACATGACAGTGATGAATAGGCTTGTTTACTTCATTGTGATAGGTGGTGAAAGAAGAGCTCTCCTCATGGCTACCTCGTGGACAGCTAGAGGGACAAACGTGCCTGTGGTTTTCCAGTGCTTAAGCTTACTACAAGACCTTGAGAGATAACAAGGGTTCAGAAGTTTATAGAGCGTGGTTGGCCAGCGCTCAAGGCCTTCATCTCCCCCTTTGTTTTTCTCAAGTACATATGGTTATAATATTGCTGATACTATGGACAATTTCGCAAGCGAGGATTTGATGGGGGGGAGGGATAAAGGCCCATAGAGCGTGGTTTGCCAGCGCTCGAGCTTTCATCCCTTCCTTCAGGTTTTTATTTATAACGGTAATGTTTCTGATTCCATGGACAGCCCCGCAAGCAGAGATTAATCAGAGAGGGGATGCACTGGACAGTGCAGCATAGGAAAATCAACAGCGCCAATTCCAACAGTCCATACGTAATGAATGCATGTAACTATCCCCATCCGGGGAACAGAGATGCTAGCCAATCCCACCAACTGGCAAAGGGGTTTGGATCGACACGAATTTGTGCGGTGAGGTTTTTAATAACATCAATTTGATTTTCTATAGCGTGGGAATGGTCGGAGATATTAAAGCAACACATATCATTTACCGTTTCACATCCAAAATGATGCAGTAGCAGAAGATAGTCTACAGCAGCACGGTTCTGAAGAACCCCATGGCGGAGTTCAACCTGTTCCCCATTAAGTAAGGCAATAGCGGTGGAAGTAGCATTAAGAGCTTTAACTGCAGCACAGGCAAGTTTGTTAATATTTAGGCTATTGCCTGTAGCCAATTCTGGGATTCCTACCAGGGAAAGGGCTAATGCCACAGACTCTGTTTTCGAGAACAAGTGAACCTCAGAATCACAAGAGGCATCCAGGGCGACAGAGCGAGAGGTACGGGGGTGGAGTGGAGTTTTTGGGGGTAATACCACGGCCAAACGACTAAGACAGCATAGTGTGCCATCTGAAATATTGGCAGGGATGTAACTGAATGTTAACCCTTCACATGTCCAGAACCACCCCAGAGGGAGCTTAATGTGTTTATATAGGTAGGAGACATTGACTGAGTGAGAACAATTTAGGCTTTCCCCACCGAACCTTTTACAACTTATTAAAGTACAATTTGTCATTCGGGCACATGAGATATTTGTACTGGCTACATAGGGAGTACGTAATTGTAGAGTCTGCTTGGGTTGAGAGGTGGATTGTTCCCCCCAATTATGATAGCCCTTATAGCCCAGATTTCGTATGGTAGTGTTGGGTCTCAGACTTTGAAAGAACCATGTTGCACTTTCAACCTCAGAAGCCTCATGACATATAGGGATGAGGCACGTACCTAAAATTTGTCCCACCGCCACCTGTTGAGACAGACAAAAACTGGTTTGGTTAATTGAGAGGGCTAAAAGGCCCCAAACATTATCTGTTAAGGGTGACGGGGGGGGAAGGGCTGTACTCGGGGAAGGGCTAAAGATCGTCAGGATCAAAACGATTAATACCACACAGGAATTGGCCGAGAGGCAAGAAATCACTGCAACAACATAGTTCTCAGGGGTTTTCTCAAGTTGTTGACTCTCCATCACTCTCTCGGCTTGTTGTGCCAGGCTCTTTATCTGTCCCCATGTCACCGGGGGGTTGCACTGCCCCCGGTGCCGGGCAGTGATCACCTTGGTGATCGGCGGCGTGATGTGGAGATTGAAATCTGGAATTGGATTCGAGATTTCTCGATGCCATGCCATGCTCGAGCGGATTCTGGGGTAGTTGCTGATGCATGTAGGGGCGGACACAGCGAGCTGGAACCCACACTGGGCCGGCCGGGGTGGAGACTGCAGCGTAACCTCGACCCCAAGTGATAAGGGGTACTGGATCGCTCCAGGTACGGCTCGGGAGCAGCTGATAAGTCACAAGCAGTGCCGGCAGAATTTCTGTTTGGCGAAAATGTTTCTGTGTACGAGACAAAAACTGAGAGCCGTCGTTAGACAAATTTAAATGGTTAAGCGTGAACAAAACGGAGGCAAGCCATTCTTCTTTATCGGGTAAGGAGGAGGGAATTCCGCCTTTTTGCTTTTGACGATTGAGGGCCACTTTAAGAGTGCGATTTGCCCGTTCAACAATGGCTTGGCCGCGGGAATTATAAGGGATACCAAACGTGTGAGTGATATTCCATCGGGTACAAAATTCAGCAAAAGTGGTAGAGCAGTACGCGGGACCATTATCAGTTTTTAAAGAATTAGGAACGCCCATGACAGCGAAACAGCGAATACAATGATTAATAACATGCTTTGCTTTTTCACCCTTTTGTGGTGTAACCCACAAATAACCGGAGAACGTATCAACGGAGACATGTAGGAAGCGCCAGGGGGCGAAGGGAGGGAAAGAAGTAACATCCATTTGCCAAAGTTGGTTGGCACCTAACCCGCGGGGGTTGACGCCCGTCGGGGGAAAAGAGGAATGCTGTGAGCATTGGGGACATTGTTGAACGATGGCGCGGGCGTCTGAGAGTGGGATGGAAAATTGTTGCGAGAGAGCTTTGGCGTTTTGACGGTGGAGTTCATGACTAGCAATTGGGGAAAGAGAGCAAGGGTACAATGACCGGGAGGCTGCATCAGCACGGGCATTGCCTTCAGTAAGAAAGCCGGGAAGAGGTTGATGGCTGCGGATATGGGCAATAAAAAAACAATGCGTTCGAGCGTGAAGGACGGCCTGAAGTGAAAGAAACAGCTGGAAAAGAGCAGATTCTATGACAGGGGAAACATAGCTTCCCGAAATGCAGGAGGTGACGTTGGCTACATAAAGACTGTCCGTAATGATATTCAGGGGCTGGGAGGGAAAAAGGACAAAAGCAAGAAGGACAGCGGCTAACTCAGCTCTTTGAGGTGAGGGAAAGGTAGCAGTGACCTTCACATTCCAGCGATCAGAATACCAAGAGACAACACCACGGGAGGGACCGCCGTCAGTGAAAACTGTAAGCGCATCTGGGAGAGGCTGCAGGGAGAGGAGGGGAAGAAGCTGGACAGGCATCCGCTGAACAAAATACAAGCGGGGATCAGCGTAAGAATGATAGGAAATCGAGCCAGTATAGCCTGCCAGAGCGAGTTGGAGAGCATCCGAAAAAGCAGTGGCTGCAGCATATTTTTTGAGGGGGTGTGGGACAACAATATCGACTGGATCGAGTGCCATAAGGGCTTTTTTCCTTATAACAAAAACCGGTGTGTTGTACGGGCTAGTAGAGGGTTCAAGGTGACCAGCGGTCAGTTGGTCCTGTACTAAATGGCGCAGGGCGGTCAATTTTTCTATGGGGAGCGGCCATTGTTCTTCCCCGGTGGAAAACTGACCTGCCCCATAAATTTGATCGGGAATGTTGTCGGGGGTGGAAATGGCTATGGCCGCTGCACGGAATTCACTATCCCACACAACATACTGTGCGGGAGAAAGAATCATGCGGAAGAGTTGTTTCCAATCCGCGGGGGTCATTTGATGCCCATTGCTTATCCCCTCGATCAACCCTTCTGTATATGTCGAGCGCAGGCCCGACTCCCTCACTGACTTATTAAGTTCTCTAATGACGGAATAGGGCAGGGGGGTATAGGTAACTGTGTTTTCCCCATTCTGGTTTACCCCATATGTTACAGGAGCAAGAACTGGGGGCTCGCCTGCCCATTCCTCCAAAAGAGGGCTGTGGGCAGACTGAAAGGCTTGCTGAAGAGCGCTCTGGACCAAGCCCAGACGCGGCTGGGTGTGTTCCAAGGGTTGTTTCTCTATCGCAGCCAAAGGAGAGGAAAGAGAAGAAGGATCGGAGAGCGGCTTTAAACACGGTGCCGTAGGGGTAAGAGGAGGAGGAGGAGGAGGAGGAGGAGGAGGAGAGGAAAACGTGGCAGGGGGTACCTCCGCCCGCAAGCGCCCCACCGCGTCTGCACAGTGCTGCCATAGAAGAAGATAGCGAACACTTGCCCTAGGCTCTCGAAAGAGCCTGTCCCCTATCTTTTGCCAGTCCGCGATCTCCAAGGAGCCTGCCTCCGGATACCAGGGGCACTTATACTCAAGAAGACGCACTAACTCTTCTATGCTCCTTTGTGAGACCTGAGCACAGCCCGTCTGCTTAATGATTGTAAAAAGCTCCTTCGCATGAGCCTTTTGAGACACGGATAAATCCCCCCCCATACTCACGAGGGAGCGTAAACGCTGAGGTGCACCAAGGCTATGCCAGCCGGTGAGCCGAGGGACTGGATCACGTCGGGGTCACCAGATGTCGGGAAGAAACAGACGGAGACAGCTTGCGGAAGGAGGCGACCTGGGAAAGTCCCAGCTTGCCGCTTTTATTAAGTACAAACGTGCTGTAAGGCGTACATGACAGTGATGAATAGGCTTGTTTACTTCATTGTGATAGGTGGTGAAAGAAGAGCTCTCCTCATGGCTACCTCGTGGACAGCTAGAGGGACAAACGTGCCTGTGGTTTTCCAGTGCTTAAGCTTACTACAAGACCTTGAGAGATAACAAGGGTTCAGAAGTTTATAGAGCGTGGTTGGCCAGCGCTCAAGGCCTTCAGCGTAACATTTGGGGTGAGGGGAATTGACCAGTGGCTTTTTTTTTTTTTTCAGACAGCTTTTTGCTGAGAAACACGACAGGGTGCAATTTTTGATTGGTTTTTTTTTTTTTTTTTTTTTGCATTAAAACTGCTTCCACACCACGCTCAGAGGCATTTGTGGTTACCAGGAATGGTTTGTTAAAGTTTGAGGCCCTGAGCACAGGGTTTGACATGAGGGTTGTTTTAAGCTTTTTAAAGGCCTTTTGACACTGCTTAATTTATTGGACTGCATTTGGCTGGGTTTTTTTAGTTAGGTTTGTTAGTGGGTCAGTGATTTGGCTGTAGTGTGGTACAAATCGCCTGTAATATTTGGCCAAGCCTAAGAAGGATTGGAACTGTTTTTTTGACTTTGGGACAGGCCAATTTTGGATAGCATTTACCTTGGCCTTTAGAGGATTGATAGTTTTTTGACCCACCTGGTGTTTAAGGTAAGTTACTTTGTTGAGGTCTATTTGACACTTTTTAGTCTTAACAGTTCATTTTGCCTTTTGTATGCGCTTGAAGACCTTTTGGAGATGTTTTAGGTGCTCTGCCCACATGTTAGAAAATATGGCCACATTATTAAGGTAGGTGACTGCAGATTTTTTAAATTTCACCAGGAGACTATTTACAAGTTTTTGGAAGGTTGTGGGTGCATTTTGCAGCCCGAAAGGCAGCACATTAAACTTATACAGCCCTGTATGCCTAATGAAGGCTGACCTTTTTTTGGCAGATATTTTTAACGGTACTTGCCAGTCACCCTTAATTAAGTTTAAGGTGGAGATGAACTGGGCCCATCCCAGTTTTTTTAATAGCTTATTTGTACAAGACATTGAATAGTTGTTTGGGCGAGTTACCGCATTTAGCTTACGGTAGTTCATGCAAAAGCGTATTTTCCCATTTGCTTGGGGACTAGAACCACTGGAGATGCCCATGCACTGGGAGAAGGGCGGATTACACCCATTTGTAGCATGTTTTGGATTTTCCGTTTTATAGCAGCTTTGCCTTGAGGGGCCACCCAGTAAGGTTGGGCTTTAATTGGGTCAGCATTACCTGTGTTAATGGAGTGGTACGCCCATTTAGTTTGTCCTGGGGTGATTGAGAACAGTGGCGCAAAGCTAGTGCACAGCTTTTTGATTTGCTGGCGCTGCATGCATCCGAGGGTTATTGAGAAATTTACCTTTTTTACACCACTGTTACTGGTTTTTTTGTAGTAGACACCTTTAGGCCATTTAGTGTTATTTTTTCCCTGGGCTGTAAACTGACAAACCTTTAATTTCTTGGGGATAAAAAGGCTTTAGAGTGTTAACATGATACACTTTAGGCTTTAGGTTGAGGTAGAGGATACCATGAGGTAGTTAACTGCTCCCAGGTGCTTTTTGACCACAAAGGGTTCTTTTTATGACGCGTTCATTTTATTGGCCTGAAGCGCCTTTAAGACCATGACCTGGTTTCCTACTTTAAAGGAAGGTTTTTTGGCATGTTTATTATACCAGGCCTTTTGCTTTTTTTGAGCATTTTTTAGGCTTTTTTTTTAGCAAGGAGGGTGTTTTGTAGGTTGGTTACAAAGTTTAGAATGTTAGTTCCTGGAGAAGGTGTAAACCCCTCCCATTGCTGTTTTACCAACTGTAATGGGCCCTTAACCTTGTGGCCATACACAAGTTTAAAGGGTGAGAACCCTAAACTGGGATGTGGTACAGCCCTGTAGGCAAAGAGCAACTCCTGTAACACTAGGTTTTAATTATTGGAGTTCTTATTTATGAATTTTCATATTATGGCCCCCAAAGTTTTATTAAACTTTTCCACCAGGCCATTTGTTTGATGGTGGTAAGGGGTGTCAACCAAGTGGTGCACCTGATGAGCTTTTTACAGGCTTTTTATGGTCCCTGCCTGGAAATTGGTTTTCAAATTTGTAAGGATGTTGGAGGGCCAACGCGCTCTGGCAAAAATGTCTGTTAATGCCTAGCACACACTTTTAGCCTGGTGTTGCTTACAGCTACTGCTTTTGGCCATTGGCTAGTGAAATTTATGAAAGTCAGTATGTATTGCTTTCCTTTGGGTGTTTTTCTTTTTGTGGCGGAAAGGGCCCAGAACATTTACAGCTACTTGCTGAAATGGAACCTTAATTATGGGGAGTCGCTGGAGAGGGGCCTTTACCTGGTTTGCGGATTTTTTTTCACTTTACAAGACCTTACAAGACCCAACATAAATAGAAACATCCTTGCCCATTCCATCCCAATGGAATGACTTCCCCACATGGTCTTTGGTTTTGTTTACCCCTGCATGACCACTATGGTGATTGTGGGCTAAGCTTAGGAGCTTTACCCAATAGTTAACTGGAACTACCAACTGTTTTTGAGGATGCCAGTTTTTCTGGTGTTTACGAGAAAGAGTTTTCTTGTATAAAGTTTTTTTTTTTTTTTTTTAACCACAAACAGGGATCGATTAGCAGAGCTGAGAGGTGGTGGGTTGCTTTGTGCCACCATTCAAGCTTTTTGGAGGCTTTTGTTTGCTTTTTGCTTGGCCTGGAACTGTTTTTGGGATGCTGGAGACTTTAGTTCCTCACTGGTTTGCACACTTGGGCTGGGGTTTTTTTGGAAGCGATGTAGGTGATGGGGCTGTTTTTGTTGGCGGTGAACTGCTTTTTGCTGGTGCACTGTGTTGCATTTTAGGCTCCGACTGAGCCTTTTGTGGTAGTTTAGCTGCTGCTGCCAGTGCAGGCTTGAGGTTGCCCTTTGGTGTTGGAGTGGTAGACGGGGTTGCAAGCGCTGGGCTCAGTGCTGGCAGTGGTTTGGGTGCTGGCTTCTTTGCCAGTTTTGGTTTGGGGATTGGCTTTGGCTGGGGTTTTGGGACTTGAGTTTTTACGGCTGTTTTAGTTGTTGGCAGGGAATCCAGCTCCACCACCTTTTTTGGGGGTTTTTGGTAACACAGCGGGGCCGCTGGTGGAAAGCTCAGGAACAGAGATAGGTGTGCAAGCTTGCTTAGCCTGGCTGTGGGTGACTGTTTCCACCTTTTGGGCTAGCTTTACATGATTAGCTAGATCTTTCCCCAGCAGCATGGGAATGGGATAATTATTATAGACTGAAAAAGTCCACATTTTTGACCAGCCCTTGTACTGCACAGGTAACTTGGCTGTAGGTAAGTTAAAAGAGGTTGACTTGAAGGGTTGAATTGTCACTTTAACCTTCAGGTTGATTAATCTGGGGTCCACTAAGGATTGGTGGATAGTTGACACCTGTGCTTCAGTGTTTCTTCATGCTGTAACTTTTTCCTTGCCCACACTTACAGTTTTCCTTTGCTTTAAGGATATTTGGGAGGCATTTGGGCCTGAGGACCTAGAGTGTAACTTCGGAGTAATGCGCAGCAGTTGGTTGGGGTTTTGGGAGCAGTTGACCTTTACATGCCCCAGCTTAAATAATCGCCCAGCTGACTGGTCACTGGGGCAAGGAGGGTTGCTGGAGAATGGGGTGGTAGGACGATAAGGTGTTTGGGGTCTTCCTTGGGGTGTAGGTGGGGCCTTGTGCTGCCCCCTGTGGTATGGTGTGGTCTTGGGGTGTCCCTTTTGATGTCCACCCAAACTGTGTCTTTCTGCTACCTCCACTTGTTTTGTCCTGATTTTCCCTGCCTTTCTGGCGGTGTGGGACTGCTTGTATTGATCAGCATAAGAAGTAAGACTTTTTGCTGAGTTCATTTTTTTATCCCATAACCACTGTTTTACATCATTATTGGGTATAGAACCAAATCACACAGTCCTTCGAAGTTAGTTACACCCCTTCCTTTGATTCATTTATCTAACAGATCCTTTATCTGATTTAAATAAGCCATATTACTTAGTCCAGCCCCTCTCTTAAGGGCTTTAAATTTTACTTTGTATGTATCAGGTGTAATTTGAAATTGTTTTAAAACCAAATCCTTACATTTATTATAGTTAGAAGCATCCTTAATAGGCATTTTATTGAATATGTTCAGCATTTTGCCAGTTAATTTTGCTATCAATGTGGTTAGTTTTTGATTTCCAGGGATTTTATGTAGGCTGCACAGACTTTTAAAGGTGATGAAATATTTAGCAATAGTAGTGTACTTATTACACTGTGGGCATAGTCGCTCCCATTTGTGAATTTTTGGGGAAGTGGAGTCAGCAACTGAAGGGCTGTTTTTTTTAACTTTATAACAACCAGTTTATGCTTTTGGGCCTCCATCTCTCTTTTGAGAGCAGCTTTCTTTTTGGCTCGCTCTGCTTTCATAGCCCTCTTGTGGGCAGCCTCCTCTCTTCTGGGCAGCCTCCTTTTTCTTTATCAGCCTTTGGTGCTTTTTTTTTTTTTTTTTTAGTGCCTCCAGGTTAGCCAGCTTAATTTTAGCAGCTGTTCCACTGGTACTTATTTTCCTGCATTTTTGTACTTAACCTAGCCTTCCTATGCTTAATTTACCCTTATTTGATAGCTAGAAAGAAATTTTAAAAAATTTACTTGTGAATTTTTCCAGCAGGGTGCTAAACCTTTGCCTACCAGCAGAGGGAGAAAGAGCCTCACAACTCTGGTTCCAGTCTCAAGAAGAACTTTACGGACCAGTTCCCAGTAGCTACAAAAGAAACCCCCAACCAAACCTGTTCTCCTAGCCACAGTTTCCAAGCAAGTAATGACCCTGCTTTGCCTACCACAGAGAGATCATTAGTATTCACAGCGTAGAAAAAAAACTTTGCTTGTTTCAGTAACTATAAGAGAAAGCAAAAAAAGCAAAAATGTTCTTTTCTGCAAAATTCTGCCTTTAGGTTTACAAAATTTCATCCCACCTCTACCACCGTGTCAGGATTGCTTCCCCACTTTGAACTTTAGAGTACAGATGTGGGGACCCACATTAAAAAAAAAAGAAAGAAAGAACCCCCCCAAGCGTATTTTATTAGCTTAGGTTAAAACTTTCCCCAGACACAAGTTTTTTTTGTGTCTGGAATGGTACGCCACCACCACCAAGTAAAATACCCCAAGAACTATGGGGCAGGGCCACTTGGAGCCCTCCCTTCTCTTTTCTAACTCCCCCCACCCCCCCCGAATAAAAATACCTATACCTCCCTCCCTGGGAAAGGATTGAGGGGAAAAAAAAAACCCTTTCACCAACTTGCTAGGTGAGTCTGATGCAAACTAGGATTTTACACAATGGAAAACAAGCAGTTACATTTTTAAAAGAAAGATTTTAATTAAAGGAAAAAAGAAAGGAATAATTTTTTTGTAAAAATCAGTGGAAGAGCACTTACAATTACAAAAAAAAGGAAAGAGACAAACAACAAAGGAATTTTTCCCCTCCCCCTCTTTTTGAGCTTTTAGTTACAGAAAACCCTAGTGATAATTCCCAAAACCTGGGAAATTTATGAGTGATATAACACAAAAATATAAAACTGAACTGCCTTGCCTGGCTACTTTACTTACAATTACTGTTTAGAAAGGTTATAGATAGATGAAGAGAAGAAATAGGTTTGATTTACCAGATAGCTTTAGAGCAAATTGAAAAAAACTAAAACCCTTTCCCTCCCTGCAAGTTTGAAAGCATTTTTGGTTTTTATTATTTTTTTTTGGTTATGTGCCAAACAGGTTTTCCTTAGCTTAACCCCTTACAGGTAAACAGGAATTTTAGGCTCCCAGGAAGGGGCAGTCAGGGGACAAGGAGCGGAGGGGGTTGGAGGGTTTTGAGGGGAGCAATCAGGGGGTGGGAAGTGGGTGGGAGTGGATGAGGGTGGGGAAGGGTGGGACTAGAGTGGGGTTCCCTGGGTGCACACCCTAATGAAATGTGCTGCGCATGCCTATGGATAGGATACAGAGGGACTTAGACAAATTAGAAGATTAGGCCAAAATAAATCTGATGAGGTTCAAAAAGGACGAGTGCAGAGTCCTGCATTTAGGATGGAACAATCCCATGCACTGCTACAGACTAGGGACCGAGTGGCTAGGCAGCAGTTCTGCAGAAAAGGACCTAGGGGTTACAGTTGACGAGAAGCTGGACATGAGTCAACAGTGTGCCCTTGTTGCCAAGAAGGCTAACAGCATTTTGAGCTGTATAAACAGTGCCAGCAAAATGAGGGACGTGATCATTCCCCTATATTCGGCATTCGTGAGGCCTCATCTGGAGTAATGAGTCCAGTTTTGGACCCCACGCACAAGATGGATGTGGAAACCTGGAAAGAGTCCAGTGGTGGGCAACAAAAATGATTGGGGGGCTGGAGCACATGATTTATTACGAGAAGTTGAGGTAGGGTGACCAGACATCAAGTGTGAAAAATTGGGATGGAGGTGGGGGGTAATAGGAGCCTATATAAGAAATAGACCCAGAAATCAGGAATGTTCCTATAAAATTGAGACATCTGTCACCCTAGGCTGAGGGAACTGAGATTATTTAGTCTGCAGAAGAGAAAAATGAGGGTGGATTTGACAGCAGCTTTCATCTACCTGAAATGGGGTTCCAAAGAGGATGGATCTAAACTGTTCTTAGTGGTAGCAGATGACAGAACAAAGATTAATGGTCTCAAGTTGCAGTGGGGGAGGTGTAGGTTGGATATTAGGAAAACCTTTTTCACTAGGAGGGTGGTGAAGCACTAGAATGGGTTACCTAGGAAGGTGGTTGAATCTCCTTCCTTAGAGGTTTTTAAGGCCTGGCTTGACAAAGCCCTGGCTGGGATGATTTAGTTGGGGACTGGTACTGCTTTGATCAGGGGGTTCGACTAAATGACCTCTTGAGGTCCCTTCCAGCCCTGAAATTCTATGATTGTGTCACCACACCCCACCGCAAAATACTCCGCAGCTCAGTGGTTCAGGCACCAACAACTTTTCAGCCACTCAAGCACTTTCCTCTGGGCTATTCGAGCCCTTCCTTTGCCTCGCAGGATAGCAATAATAGACGCACCCCAATCCCAGAGTCCCTTTAAATCAACCCCTACCCCTGACACTGGCTGCTGGTAGAAATTCCAGATCCTCTGTTCCCAATGGTGCAGTGTACTCCCATTTATTAGTTTTACTTTTTACCACTGCTCCTGTAATCGCACGGCACTCGTGAGCACTTATGATAAGACAGAGGTAGGTTTAATTGAGAACAAAGATTTAGCTGGAAACAAGAGAAAGTGATGGAAAGAATTGGTTACAACTCCAAACGAAACATAATACATGAATCTGAGCCTATATTTACTCATAGTTACTCTTCTTATGTAATAGAGTACATTTCCCCCTGAAAGTTCAGTCTTTTAAAGAGGTGCCTAGCTGCAGATAAAAACCAGGATCCAGACATTCATGCATGCAGCCCATTCCTCAAGGGCTTTCTTCAGCGAATGGATGGAGAGTGTCCTTCCTCACACTCCGTTCCACTGAAGAATCTCAGTTCTATCCAAAGACACAACCCCTCTCTTGCTGCAAAGTTTCTTTTTACTTTTAAGAGGTTTCATCTATTTGTCGTTGCCTCCAATGGTTCCCCTCATTCAAAATCTTAATATTGCACCAGGCTATGCAAGTGAGCCTTGCACTGCGTCACCAGCCAGCCAGAGCAGGGCAACAACCCCCTGCCCACATGGGCCATTACTGACACACCCTGATAATTAATCTTTACTTTTTACTCCATGTCCATAAGACATATTTTCAATATAAATACATTATATTTCTTAAATATCACCCATACACGTCTCACCACATGTATGAACCATGACAATTTGCAACTTTTCCATAGATACCTTACGGCGTTACTCTTTACGGATACATGTCCTGCAAGCCATGTGTTTGGGGCAGTGAGTTTGTCAGCTCTCAGGTGAGATTTGTTTGCAAAGAGCAGGGGATCCATTGCCAAGAGGCCTCTGTGTCACGGGGGGAAGACCTGGGTTCACATCTGTGCTCCAGTTGAGGTTCTCCTACATTCCATGTAATGGCCATAGCCACTGGTCTATGGGCTATGATGGGGTGGAGGGGGGCTCTCTCCATTTGTGAGAAAGGGCTGCCCTGGCTTAGATGCCTAATGCCAGGAAAAGGTTTCTGCCTGAGAGAGCTGAGTAGAAGTAGGAGCCTCCTTCTGGCCTGTCAGCCAGGCAGAAAAGGCCCAGTTCAATGGAAGTTGGGCCCCTGAGTAGGAAAAACAGCTCCACCTCTGACCCCTGCTCACTGCCTGTCCCCTGCCTGGGAAATTCCTCAGCCCAAAGTCTGTTCTAAGTACGGATGATAGGTTTAGCCCAGATGTTAGTCCCCACTTTTCCAGCTGCTTTGAAACACAAAAATCCCTCGGCTAGCTTCAGCTATAAGCCATGTCCTCCAGAGCCAGGTCTTCTACAAAACTCATCCATCCAACAGTCGTCTTCTCAAGTAATCCCTTTAATGGCTGTCCAGGTGCACTTACGGCAGCTGACTGTTATGGGTCCAGAGTCTGTGTCTAACCCTACCTGTGGAGGATTTCATATCAAGTGCTTATATGTCAGCAATTCATAATATGCATCCCATTAACTCTTTTGCCACAACGTCGTTAAGAGCCCCGCACAGGAATAAGGGTCTTTTTCAATATCATGATAAAAATGAATAACCAAAAATGTTCTCTCTTCACATTCACCATTGCCTGTCTCCCTTGTGATGACTGCCATCACAGTTGCTTCAAGGTCTTTCCAAGGAGATCTTAGAACATCTAAAGTAAACTGATGGACAGATGCAGATAAAGCCAGGGCATAACTGGGTGGTGTACAATTTAGAGAGGATGATTAAGATCTGCAGAATGTAGAGGGGAGGTAGGCTTCACTCTAGGAAAAAAAACAGATTAAATGCCTTCTGCAATGAGTTCTCTGCAGCTACCTGGATCCTTAGGGAGCCTTCCATTCCTCTCCTCCAGTCCACCTCTTGCATCTAATAGTCCTTGTAGTGGGGCAGCTGCCCACTCCTGGAGAAAAGGAGTAAAAGCAGCCCTGAAGAGGGCTTAGTCTGTGAAAGGTTGATTGAGGAAGCAGCCACTGATGGGGCCACACCCCAGTCAGGCCACATCTGACCCTATAAGAGGGCTGAGGGCCAGAAGCTGAAGGATTCTCTCTCTAGCAGTGAGAGAGAAGGACCAGCTGCCTGGGAGAAGGGTACCTGAGGTAGAGTAGTGCTGGTGAAAGGCAAGAGGAGCTGGGGAGCTCCAGTCTGATAAACCCCCAAGCTGCAGGCCTTGTTAAAGGCCCAAAAACATACTGGGGCTGCAGAGGGGCAGCCCGGGGATAGGCAAAGGCAGCAGGTCCTAACCCCTTGCCAATGATGAGTGGCCATTACAGACTGCTATCTGCCCCAGTGAGCAGGAGCTAGATGATGACTGGCAGGAGCCACTGAGGTAAGGCGGGCATAGAGGGTTGGGGGTTCCCCTGGGAGGGGAGACCCTGAAATAAAGGGGCACTGCCAGGGGCAGCACCACAAGGTAAAGAGGCACTGGGGTCTGGAAGGGACACGAGGGACTAAGGCAGGTGAAACACTGGCCAGTAGGAGGCACTTTGTACACTGGAGAGCTAATTCCCCGAGACGACCAGCGGGAGGCACCGCGGCAGTGAGTCTCGCTTCGCTACAATCCTCCATTTGAGGATAAGGCAGGATTCCCATTGGAACCCACCACTGCTGCTCTTTCATTGACATTCTATTGAGTAATAAGGCAGTCTCAGCACTACTTGCAGTCCCAAGGGCTCCCATAAGAGCTCTCTTTACATCCCACCTCCAGTGATGGTGTATCAGGGCAGGGCTAAGTGGAAAAGACTGGCTGCCCCACAGCCTCCTGGCCCTTAAAGGGGCAGGCCACCATGTTACATGTGTGCCACATGGACACAGCGGTTCACTTGTTAAACTTAATCTCCATTCACCTTCACGCTTTGCTAGTGAAACATGGTGGCAGCATGCACCATAGAACGTGTTCAGAAGCTTCCTGGAGCCTTGGATTTGGCAGGCACAAACCTAGCCCATTAACGGACCTGGTGAAAGGCGGAGCTTGAGAAGTACACAGACTGGCCAGGCAGGAGGATGACACCAGCAAGAAAGTAAAACTGTTATTCCACCTTAATGGGAAATCAGGCAGAGAGGTCTACCGCACTCTGACACTCATCACTGCCTCAAGCCTCACAGCGGTCCTAGGAGCCCTGGAGTCCTATTGCTCCCCAAAGCAGAATGAAACTGTGGAACGACACACGTTTTTTCACTAGAGACCAGCGCCAAAGGTGAGGGGACAGACCCCTATGTTACTGCCTTGTGCACAGTGGCTCCTATGTTTAATTTTGGGTATTTGACAGATTCCCTAGGACAGGACCGTCTGCAGCACCTGGGAGCAGGAGCGGCTGCAATGGGAAGATCATCTCACATTAGACAGAGGTTTAGACTTGGGGCGGGAAGTGAAGCCTCAAGAAAAAGGATGAACGTCCGAGGAGGCACAACACCCCCGGAAGGACATGCAGTGAGGCAACTGCAAAGGAGGCAGGTGCCCAGGGTCCGTCCCCACAGTGAGATGCAGGAACAGTGGGAGGCAGCATGAGCAGGGAAAGGAGAAGTGCCCGGCCCTATGGCTGCACTGCAGGAAACGTAGCAAGCTGCACCATTTTCGCAATGTGCGCGAGAGCAGAGGAAGGTCTCAGAAAGATCCAGTCAGACTTGTCCAAAGAGGGCTGGCACCTGAGACAGCAGTGATGACGCTGAGACTCTCTCCTTGAGACTAAGAGCCTATCAGAGTCCAGCTGTCAGGACAGGAAAGCAACAAGGGACAATACCAGCTTCTGTGAATGGAACAAGAAATCCCCTGTGTGATTTTAACTAGATAGCAGGACCCCCTGCAGCAGGATTCCTCGGGATGAATTGGACTCAGACACACCCATTTACAAAGAGCAGGCACAATTTAATAGGAACAATGACAGGATAATGCAGCCGGTAGGAAAATGTGACCTCATAGTAACTAACCCAAAAAATAATAGGTGGTATCTACTGTACTTTGTGTGGCAGATGGTAAACACCACAGACCCTTCTCGATGAGTAGAGCCATACAAGCCATAGATCTGATCAGGGTGCAGTGTGAGAATTTGATAACTGCAGGGGAAGAAGCAAAAGAGAGAGTCCCATGGACAATAACACAATTTTAAAAGCATGTGGAGATGTTTCCAAAGTCAATGGATCCCTCAAAGGAAAGCTGGGACTCGAAGTATACCCCACAGTAGAACCTATGTTCTTATCACAAAGGAAAATTCCAGTGGCACTATGTAATCCAGTATGTAAAGAGGTCAAAAGTCTGCAGAGTAGGGGTAGCGTAGAGGCTGTAGAGGCCAGTATAGCCTGGGTAAGCACAGGCATTGATGGAACAAAGGACAAAACCCTGCTCTCAGCGAGGGGAGACCTGTTGTAGCCAAAAGGATGGGAACACCTGCCACAGGAGATATCCAACAATCAGAGAAAGCAGGCACTAGAGTACAACAGGTCAACCAGGGACCTGGAGACAAGCACTCCTGTGAGGATCCAGCCATTAGAGCAGGAGTCGGCAACCTTTGGAATGCGGCCCATCAGGATAATCCACTGGCGGGTCGCAAGACATTTTGTTTACGTTGACCATCCACAGTCACGGCCCCCCAGAGCTCCCAATAGCTGCGGTTCGCTGTTCTCAGCGAATGGGGGTTGTGGAAAGCGGCAGCCAGCACATCCCTGTGGCCCATGCTGCTTCCCGCAGTTCTAATTTGCCGGGAACAGTGAACCGCGGCCACTGGGAGCTCCAGGGGACCGTGCCTGGAGATGGTCAATGTAAACAAAATGTCTCGCGGCTCGCCAGATTTCTTTTGGCCTTTTCAGAGCTAGGCTCTAGGTCAGGGATTGGCAACTTTTAAGAAGTTTTGTGCCAAGTCTTCATTTATTCACTCTAATTTAAGGTTTCACGTGCCAAGAATACATTTTTACATTTATAGAATGTCTCTTTCTAGAAGTCTATAATATAGAACTAAACTATTGTTGTATGTAAAGTAAATAAGGTTTTTAAAATATTTAAGAAGCTTAATTTAAAATCAAATCAAAATGCAGAGCCCCCCAGACCAGCGGCCAGAACCCGGGCAGTGTGAGTGCCACTGAAAATCAGCTCATGTACTGCCTTTGGCACCCATGCCATAGGTTCCCTAGCCCTGCTGCAGGTGGTGGAACATCCTGCTGGAGAATCAGATTGTTGTAGTCTGGACACCTTCAGAGCCCAACATGAAACCACCTTCTGTGTGAAAGATCCAGTAAGTAGGAGAGCTGTGATGAGAAATACATTTAAAGAGCCCCAGCTCCTGAACCCCAGAAGGGCAGGAGTGGAGTCCACTTTTGTCTAAATCTCATGTCCTCTTACTGTGTTCAGTGCCCAGATGTTGCCGTTATTGGGACTCGGTAAATACTTTAGATAGCCAGGAGTGTCAAGGTGCCTGTCCAAATTACTGACAGGCCATAAGGACACATAGGCCAGAAAAGACAAATCATCCACCTGGCAGAAGACAGACAACAACACTTAATACAACTGTGGCAAACCACTCCTTTGTGAAGGAGATTGTTGTCCTGCATAAAGGAAAACCTGACACATTCATGGGCAGAAATCTCTGCATCACTATTAAAGCAAGAAGGCAAGTGACATATCTGTGATCACCTGAGTTCCTAGAAATCCATTTGCTATAGAAAAAAGCAGAATTTGTGTTTTTACAGAGAATCTTTAGTTCTTACTTTTCGTGAAAAAATGAAAACATATGCCCTGGAACCCTGATTATCTGACCTAATTGGGATCAGAGCCAGATCAGATTATCAGAAATGTGGATAATCAGTAGAATGGGTGGGGCTCAGGCTCTCATCTTAAAACATTGCATAGATAATAAATAAAATATTGTGTTCAACTGATACTGATACATATTGTTGTAGAGAAACTATACTTCAGTGTTTTGTTTTAAATGCAAAAAAAAATGCAGATTTTTATGGTTTTTTAATCGGAGAATTTGGGGGAGGTTTTATCCTGGAAAACTAGGATTCCTGGTAATCACATTCAAGCTCCAAGGCTTCAGATAAGATGCAGCCCAACAGAAGACACAATTTTGAAATGTTTCATTGAATAGAAGCTGACTCAGATTCTTAAGATACATGGAATGAAGATGAGGAAATTTGTGGGCTTATTTAATACAAAAATGTCAAATGGCAGGCTGCTTGGATAATCATGACCAACACCTTGGGCCTAATTAAAAAGTGTGGGAAACACAGTGGTTGACTGAAGTGCCAGGACACTATTAACAATCTAGTAGCAGAGTATGACACATAGCTTGAGTGAGATAAGGGAGTACACGAAGCTCGCCTACGTATGGATACCACAATTATATTTGCAGTGTCGGAACACTCTTTGAATCTATTTCCCTAGTTAAGTTTCCTTCACACATTCTTGTCAACTGTCAGACACAGATCCACTTGATTTTCACTACAAAAGGGTTTTTTTTCTCCTGCTGATAATGGCTCATCCAAATTAAACAGCCTCTTAGAATTGGTATGGTAATTTCCAACTTTTTCTGCTTTCTGTGTACATAAATGCATCTTACTTCTGTGTGTTCCGTTCTATGCATCCGATAAAGACGGCTATAGCCCAAGAAAGTTTATGCTGAAATAAACCGGTTAGTCTCTAAGGTGCCACAAGTATTCCTCGTTTTTTTTAAGTTTTACATAGCAAAGAGATCACTGCTACTCCTACAACACACAGTACTAAACTAAAAACCCATATCCTTTCAAACATTCCAGATCTCCAAGCACACGAGTGTAAGCAGTGTCAGGAATGAGATATATTCTGACATCTGGTGGCGAA
>ML677350.1:52983-73583 GCA_007922305.1 Dermatemys mawii
GAGCTGAAATCACCTAAGAGCTAAAGAAATCACTGAGCACTGTCTTAAGTAGGGGGGACCTGGAAAAAGTGCAGAGTGGCTGGTGCAGCAGAGCAGTCTGTGTGTCAGCTAGCAGGACGGCTAGCGGAGTGACTGGTGCAGCAGAGCTGTCTGTCGACTAGCGGAGGCGTTGGTGCTGCGGGCAGAGTGACCGGCGTGGCAGAGCTGTCTGTCTGTCACCTAGCAGAGGCGTGGGTGCTGCGGGCAGAGTGACCAGCGCAGCAGAGCTGTCTGTGTGTCGGCTAGCAGAGCAGCTAGCGGATCAACGGGCAGAGCGGTTCGTAGGACAGCCAGTGGAGCGGAGCAGAGCCGATTGCGGTGAGAGCTGCAGCGGAACCTCACGGAGAGGCGGCGCAGTCGGCCTCGGACCCCGTAAGGTGCCCCGTGCCCTACCCTCCATCTCCACCCAGGCTGGAGGTAAGACTCTGCCAATTGACTTTTGCCACGGCCTATTTGCTGGGAGGGGGGCTTCTGGTTCATGGTCTGGTTTATTAACCTTGTTTGTGGTGTTTCCCCAATATAATGCCACATAGTTTCTCCCTGTTATTAAAAGGCTTTGGTACACTCAGACTCTGTGCTTGCGAGAGGGGAAGTATTGTCTCTTACAGACGCCCAGAGGGGTGGTATATGGTTGTCCCAGGTCACTGGGTGGGGGCTCGAGCCGGTTTTTGTATTGTGCTATTGGAATGGAACCCCTGGATACTGAACCCGGCCCTTGTTGCTGCCAACTCTGATGGGCAGAAGGGTTACATTTTAAGGATGTGCTGTGTTCCTTGCATTCAACCAGGATATTGTCCAGGCCTTCCAAAATGTATGCGAGGAAGTCTGTGACGAAGAAGCATCTCACCTGTCCCAGATAGCAAAAACGATTCAAAGGGACATGTTTCCCATGAGAACACAGTTCACTGGATCACTCGACCCAGGATGCCAAGCAAAATCTGTTCCTGAGTCACTTTTGGCACTGATGTCCATGATACTGGATGATTCTAACATTAAAACTCAATCGGAACAAGTTTCCTTTCATCCAGCTACTTGACACAACTGTTGCAGTACAACAGCAAAACACATTACCGTGAAGAAACAGAAAATTTGTACCACAACAAAGCTTGATAAATGCCTTTCCCAATCTACACTGGTTTGACACTTAATGCATAGGCACGAACAAGTGAGCTAGTTGATATCTTCTTTAAACTTCATAGTGTATCACTGGGAAGAATTTACTAGAGCATGTTAATTCTTAATATTCTTGTATAATCTCAAGTCATCACAACTCATTGCTTTAGTTTTCAGGACACCTAAAACAATGGGTATGTAGAAGTACAAAAATAAAAACCCACTGGGATGATTTAATACCATAAACAATCAGCATCAGAAAAACATCAGTAGACAAAAAATGCATTCCGAATTTAAAATGGCTGCCACAGCCAGCATCGCGTGAGATGGGAATGGCCCCAGACCTGAAAATCTGTATTGGGTCCTGCCCTAAGATTCTGGTAACATTCATGCTTTTATCATAAAAGCTATCATTCTGTCACAGCTCTGATCAGCAATTACATATCTGGTAGCGTAGCTACTCAGTAGACCATTGCCAGAGCTGTATCAATGCACATCACCCCAACATAGTGAAATTAGATGACAGGACAACTGAAAAACAACAAGATATGATTGGAGGCTGAGCCAAACAGAAAGCTTGCCACACCTGACTCAATGACAGCAGCCAGGTACAAAACAGGGTGTGTTGTAATAATAAAAACAAATGTATTTAATTGTAGTACCATGAAAAGGCTTGCAGGGCTGTCCCACCGATGAAAAGTTTCCACTCCCAAGGAGTGGCGGTAGCTTTACTGGCAGTACATTCATTATGATGATCTTGGCCAACTTAATAATTTCAAATTATGATTTGTAAGCAAAGTCTAAATGAGATCTCCCTGACAGCTGGTGATGAGCTGTAGGCTGCGGGGGGCGGGGGGAAGATTTAAGGACAAGATTATATTTACATTCACACTTAATCTACCTAGGTATCCAGCAAACAGAGCTTTATTGCCCAAATGACAGATTTTGGCTGGGGTTGGGTTAAAAATAACTTGAATGTGGGCGATAGATAAAGATAAATTTAATTTATCTTAAATTTACTGCCTATTAATTTCATTGGATGACCCCTAATTCTTGTGTTAAGTGAAGGGGTAAATAACACTTCCCTATTCATTTTCTCCACACCGATCAAGACTTTATAAGACTCTATCATATCCACTCTTAGTTGTCTCTTTTCCAAGCTGAAAAGGCCCAGTCTTTTTAATCTCTCCTCTTATGGAATCTGTTCCATAGCCTTAATCATTTTTGTTGTCCTTCTCTGTACCTTTCCCAATTCCAATCTATCTTTTTGAGACGGTGTGACCAGAACTACACACGATATTTAAGATGTGGGCATGTCATGGATTTATATAGTAAAAGTGGAGGGCTTGGTTTGCCAGACTGATCAGCTAAGCCAATACTGACAACCTATATGAAAAGGCTGCAAAACACCATGCCTCTGGACTGCATCAACACGCAGAAAGCCTTATAAGCCAGTCACTGTCAAAGTCAATTTTAGAAGAACTTAATGAAGCTTTTAAGAATGCTGGAGACACAACTCAGCTTATGTGAACCAACATGGCAATTGCATCATACTTTCTATTTAGGCAAGAGATACCACACATTACAAACTAGAGGCCTATGTTAAGTGCGCTGTCACTTGTTAATCCTGAAGTTGGATACTGGTTCCAAACATGACTGGCAAATGCTCACTATCTTTCTGCAAAAAACTCAGCTTACTCTCTTAAAACATGTGGTACAATAGTGAAAGACTCAGGGGCTGAAAAAGTGAAGAATTCTCTCACCATATTCAAAATATGTGCATACATGGCTGACGAATGCAGCAATGCAAATAGGCATCAAGTATTACGTCATTGTGTGTATTATCTTGATGTTTGTGGTAGGCCAGTAGATGCATTCTAGATGTTCAGGTTATAGAAGACACATCAGCTGCATCTGTGACATATTAGAAGAGTTAAATGCTTATAAATAGAACCCCAAACAGATCACAAAATCATAGGATATAAGGGTTGGAAGGAACCTCAGGAGGTCATCTAGTCCAACCCCCTGCTCAAACAGGACCAATCCCCAACTAAATCATCCAAGCCAAGGCTTTGTCAAGCCTTATTTTAAAAATCTCTAAGGAAGGAGATTCCACCACCTCCGTAGGTAACCCATTCCAGTGCTTCACCAGCCTCTTAGTGAAAAAGGTTTTCCTAATATCCAACCTAAACCTCCACCTCTGCAACTTGAGACCATTACTCCTTGTTCTGTCATCTGCTACCACTGAGAACAGTCTAGATCCATCCTCTTTGGAACCCCCTTTCAGGTAGTCGAAAGCTGCTATCAAATCCCCGCTCATTCTTCTCTTCTGCAAACTAAACAATCCCAGTTCCCTCAGCCTGTCCTCATAAGTCATGTGCTCCAGTCCCCTAATCATTTTTGTTGCCCGCTGCTGGACTCTTTCCAATTTTTCCACATCCTTCTTGTAATGCGGGGCCCAAAACTGGACACAGTACTCCAGATGACGCCTCACCAATGCCAAATAGAGGGGAATGATCATGTCCCTCGATCTGCTGGAAATGCTCCATCTTATACAACCCAAAATGCCGTTAGCCTTCTTGGCAACAAGGGCACACTGTTGACTCATAACCAGCTTCTCATCCACTGTAACCCCTAGGTTCTTTTCTGCAGAACTGCTACCTAGCCATTCGGTCCCTAGTCTGTAGCAGTGCATGGGATTCTTCCATCCTAAGTGCAGGACTCTGCACTCGTTGAACCTCATCAGATTTCTTTTGGCCCAATCCTGTAATTTGTCTAGGTCCCTCTGTATTCTATCCCTACCCTCATATCCCAGCATATCTACCACTTCTCCCAGTTTAGTGTCAGATAGCTAGTGTTAGATGGCTGCTTGTGCATTTGATGGAGCTACAAACTTCTCTGGAAGACTTAGTGATGTACAAGCTTTGCTCAGAGGAAAGTGTAACCCTAATCTTTTCTATACACACTGTAGAGGCCATCTACTCCAGCTAGCTTTAGTACAAGCTGCAGAATCGTCAAAAGACATTAAAAAACCACCGATTTAATGGCTTTTTTTATACTCTTTTTTCAGCAAGAGTTCAAAAGGACTGAACATTTTGGAAACAAATAGAAGATACACTGGGATTGAAGTTCAAATGAGTTTGACCTGGGAAAATCTGCTGGCTTTCTCATGAGTGATTCTTGGCAGTTGTTTTAAAATTATTGCAACCATTATTACTGGCTTTAGAAAGTATCCATCAATAGAAGACAGGTCTAAGTAGTGAGGCTGGTGGATTACTTTTGTTACTAAGTTCAGAGAAGACTATCGCCATTCTCTCTCTTGTAAGTCTACTGTTGAAACCACTTGAGTCATTAAACAATGTCATCAAGGCATCTGCTACAACAGTAGTAGATCTTTGTCCAGAAATAGAAGCTATCCTTGAATCAGTCAGAGATATCCACTGAAAATGTACTGGAAGAAGAAAAGACTTCAGTCCAGAAGTTGACTAATGAAGGTATTTATATTGACTCGATAAGTGAAGACGACAAGATGCGTTTGTTAAGCCAGCTGAAAAAGTACACAGACTTGATTTTTACAAATCTACAATGGAGATTTCTGGATTCTATTCAACCTCTCTGTAGCTTTTACAGATGCCTGTCATATAAACTTGAGTGGCGTGAGGCACTACCAGCAATGGGGTTGCTATGTGATCAGGACAGAATAGAGAATTTTGAACACAGAGTGGAATATCATACAATGAATGAATGAAGATTTAACTTCAGCGTCTTTATCATCACTAGTAGTTCAATCCAATCTTTGTGCTATGTTTCCTGAGATGAAAATAGGAATTCATCTCTTGCTAATCCTAGTCACAAAAGCTACAGCTGAGCATATTTTTTCCTCATTGAATAGAATTTTGTGTTCTGAAAGAAGTCGCCTTCTGTCTGATCTTGAGCATATCATGAAGGACTGGAAGTAACGAACACACAAGAAGACACCAAACAGTGCAAAATTACAACAAGAAACCAAGACTGATGTAGGTATAGTGCTTCATAGTAGGGTGGAGTAGCCAGCTTTAATTTTTGTGATGATTTTAAAACATGAGTTAAATCTAATAAAATGGTTGTGAAATATTTGTCAGTTTTTACTATGGTGCCATACAGCCACCTTTGCCCTCACAGTCTCAGCTCTCATTAGTCCTTACGCCCTCCCCTGAATATTCCAACAGGCACACACACCCCATTTCAATCCCTGGGGAAAACATTGGCCAGAAGAACCAATCCTGAGTAGCCCAGTACTCAGCCAGCAGAACCATTAATGGCAAAGAGAATACACATCGAGTAAAGTATTACTCAGGGAGAGTCATGGTGGCAAACTCTGGCCCCAAATGAACATTACATCCTGTATGCGGAGTGAGTGCTGTTCCTGGCACTCCACAGAGCAATTCTGTGGATATGCCAATAGCAAAGCATGATTGTGAGAGGCACAAGGGATTTTGCTGGAAATGTATATTTTGGGGGGAAACATCATGGACAAATTCTTTCATAGAATCATAGAAGATTAGGGTTGGAAGAGACCTCAGGAAGTCATCTAGTCCAAGTCCCTGCTCAAAGCAGGACCAATCCCCAACTAAATCATCCCAGCCAGGGCTTTGTCAAGCTGGGCCTTTAATACCCTAAGAATGGAGATTCCACCACCTACCTAGGTAACCCATTCCAGTGCTTCACCACCCTCCTAGTGAAATATTTTTTCCTAATATCCAACCTAGACCTCCCCCACTGCAACTTGAGACCATCACTCCTTGTTCTGCCACCACTGAAAACAGCCAAGCTCCATACTCTTTGGAACCCCCCTTCAGGTAGGTGAAAGCTGCTATCAAATCCACCCCTCACTCTTTTCTTTTGCAAGTTAAATAAGTCCAGTTCCCTCAGCCTCTCCTTGTAAGCCATATGTCCCAACCCCCTGATAATTTTTGTTACCCTCCACTGGATTCTCTCAGATTTGTCCACATCCTTTCTATAGCATGGGCCCCAAAACTGGACACAGTACTCCAGATTTGGCCTCATCAGTGCTGAATAGAGGCGAATAATCACTTCCCTTAATGTGCTGGCAATGCTCCTACTAATGCACCCAATATGCCATTAGCCTCCTTGGCAACCAGGGCACACTGTTGACTCATATCCAGCTTCGAGTCCACCGTGGTAACCAGGTCCTTTTCTGCTGAATTGCTGCTTAGCCAGTCAGTCCCCAGCCTGTAGCAGTGCCTGGGATTCTTCCATCCCAGTGCAGGACTCTGCACTTGTCCCTGTTGAATCTTCTCAGATTTCTTTTGGCCCAGTCCTCCAGTTTGTCTAGGTCTCACTGGACCCTATCCTTACCCTCCAGTGCATCTACCTCTCCCCGCAGCTTAGTGTCATGAACTAACTTGCTGAAGGTGCAATCCATGCCATCCTCCAGATCATTAATGAAGATGTTGAACAAAACCAGCCCCAGGACTGATCCCTGGGGCACTCCGCTTGATACTGTCTGCCAACTAGACATCACTGACTGTTGATCTCGACGATCTAGCCAGCTTTCTATTGTTGGGATTTTTGTGGTTCCCAGTAAGTCAGAGGCCAGGCAGAATCAAGGGGTTTTGATATTTTATTCAATTCAATTCGATTCAATGCGCACAGGGAGGGAGAGACCCTGCTAACAAGAAGCAGCCAGAATCTCTCTAACCAGAAGCCCTCCCACTTCACTACACATGGTGAGCTCACTCCCCTCCCCCTGGGTGGTGAGTGACTCCAGAATGTTCCAAGCAAGGGTGAGCCACAGCATGTCTCTCTATACAAATGTATCTTCCAAATAACATTTTGTTTAAACTGAACACAAACGTACCCTTCAGCTCCCCCATTTGGTTTTGGGGCTAAGAACAATTCTTAGACCCCCACTAACATAACTTTCTTGTATTTATTAAGAATAATAATTGACCTTATTAAGACAATTAACTACAACTTTGGTAACAGAATTAAATAATACATAATGATATTTACAATAAAAATAGTAAGTTCCCATACCCATTGCGAGAACACAAACCAAATCCATTTCCATGGAATCTTTGTTTTCACAATAACAAACCCTTCTATCCACTGAATCACTACAATTATTCTACCACTTTTTAATAATATCTTCTAATAGACTTAACACAATAGGAAGAACGAGATATTCAAGCAAGACTTGCCTGCCAAACTTAATCACTCAAATCCACACCAGGTAGTGGAGTCCTTCCTCACTGTTATTCATTAAATCAAACATTACATGCACCAGTTAAGTCAGGTCCCAACATTTGAAGATAAGGCTTGTCCTGCCATCAGGTTTCCTATACACAAAACCCATCTTCCCAGGATGGAACATTGGCCCCATGGAAAAGCTATATAGTTATCTCTGGCCCTTATAATTCTTGATGCTACACAGGTGTCTGTGAGATGAGAATGGGAGTGGGTGGACAGGCTGAGCCTCCAATGCAGGAGCCTAACACATGAGAATCAACACCCCCTCAAGGATGGAATGACCATTCCAACATGCCCCTGTTAATGATAGAGACTGCTCCCCTGCCATCATCCACGGTGAAGACATTCAGTCTTTGAGAACGGCAGCTCTCACCCTACAGGGCACCTGTGACACGAGCAAGTAGCTTAACAGGGCTGCAACTTTCATGCTGAACACCATGCCAGGATGATAACTCAACTCTTCCACATGCCTAGGCCAATGCTTGCTCATACATTTTAGTAATTTTAAATAAATGGCTCAGTACAACAGTGAGGACCTGACCAACTGTGTTGCTGAGTTAGGGTGATAGCTAACTTGATTAAAGATAAACCCTACTCTTACCACCATAAACTATCATCCCTGCTATTAACAGATTTTCAACCCAGCCCCTATTAGACTTGATAACTTGGGTAACGACATTTACATCCAGTGGCTTTTTCTCAGATGATTACATTAATAAAACACTGAAAGCCTCTACAACATTATTAAAATAAGACCTTCAAAACCTTTCAAATTTTAGAAACCACTTAAAACAATTAATAGACCACAAAATTGTTACATCAATTTTAAACTGGGAATATTAAATGTAAGCACTTAATACTGAGAATGGCTTTTCAGGAGTCCATAAGGTAAACAGGGATTATTGTGCCCCATGTTGAGTCTCACCCTTGTATTCTTTTCATGAAAGTTCCCATCAGGAAATTATTTCAGTCATCAGTGTTTTAGCTACATCAGACACAGTGGCCTTGGCCATTGGGAAAGCTTCTACCCACTTAGTAAAGTGATCCACGATCACCAGAACATATTCTTTCCCTCTGTATCTTGGCAGGGGCCCAATGAAATCTGTTTGTAAATGCATGAAGGGCTGTGTTGGTTTTGGCTGATGTTGCAGTCTCACTTTTACTGTGAGTGCAGAATTACACTGAGCACACGTTACACACCTCCTCACATAATCATGCACGTTTGCATTAAGCTTAAGATGCCACCAGGTGTTCGATATCCAGTGAATCATCTCCCGTGCTCCATCATGTCCCAGCATGTGATACACTTGTATCATAGTTCCCATTAGTACATTTGGTAACACTAATGTGTTCCCTGAACGTCTCCCAGTGTTATCACCACACACTTTGCTCCCATTATCCATCCATAACCACTTCTTTGCCCTTGGTGCAGCATGTTGTATGCCCTGTAATTCAAAAAAGTTTGGGGTTTTTATGAGAGGCTGTGTTGCAGCAATCAATTGCGTCTCTTTACCTTCCACTGCTGCTTGTTTAGCTAGTTTATCTGCCCTTCGGTTCCCCTTGCTATAAGGCTCTGTCCCTTTTGTGTGGGCCCTCACTTTTATCACTGCTACTTCAGTAGGTTTCTGCATGGCTGCATGAAGGTTCTCCACAATCCCCCCATTTTGTATTGGGGTTCCTGTATTCGTCGGGAATCCCCAATTTACCCACAAGTTAATATCATGTACAACCCCAAATGCATATCTAGAATCAGTATATGTGTTTACAGCGTGACCTTCCGCAGTTTCACATGCTGCGACTAACGCCTGGAGTTCTGCTACTTGTGCAAATGCGCAAGGTAAACTGCCACGCACCACCATCTGCCAATCTTTAGTACAAACAGCCCATCCTGTGTGTCGTTTGCTGTCCACATAGAAGGAAGAACCATCCACGTATAGGCAAGGGGCACCAGGTATTTCATTTTCTTTTACCAATGGAAGGTTCATGGACTTTTCCTCAAGGCAACAATGATGCGGGTGTCCCTTATCTGGGGTAGGCATGAGGGTGGCAGGTTTAGTGAGGACACTTGTTGCAGATATATCGAGGGCATTAGCAAGATCGTTTCCCATCGAGTCCATTTTGCCACATGGACTGCCGAGGATTTCTTTCCTGATAAAATAGCAAGGACAGCGTGAGGCACAACAATATTTACATCCTGCGCATCATCATAGGCAAGGAGGGTTTGGCCTGCTGCCTCTACCTACCCATGCGCTGCCCCCTGCAACCCCAGTAGCTCTTTTAGGCCTCAGACTAGGCCCTGAAGCCTGGGGAGTTGCCAGCCTGGAGCTCCCCAGCCCCTCTGGCCTTTTCCCCCAGCCCTGCTCCACTCCAGGTACCTTCTTAAGCTTCCCCAGCAGCCAGGCCACTCTGTCTCCACAGCTGAAGGAGGAGACTCCCTCTGTTTCAGCTCCTGGCTTCCCTGGCCTTTGTATGGCCAGCTGGGTCTGCTTGGGGTGTGGGCCCCAGCTGAGCCTGCCTCTGCTGCAGCCCTCTGCTGGGCTACTTTTCTTTAGCCACAGCCTCTGCAGGGCTGCTTTTAATCCCCACAGAGCAGGAGCGGGGTGGTCACCCCGCTACAGCCCTCAATATGGCTTCTTTAAAATACAGCCAGCTCTTCCCTTGGACTTCTTGCCCCCTCATATTAGACTCCCAGGGGATCCTGCCCATCAATTCACTGAAGGAGTCAAAGTTTGCTTTTCTGAAGTCCAGGGTAGGTATTCTGCTGCTCTCCTTTCTTCATTTTGTCAGGATCCTGAACTTGTCCATCTCATGGTCACTGCTGTCCAGGTTCTACTCCCATCCACTTCTATGCCTACCAATTCTTCCCTGTTTATGAGCAGCAGGTCAAGAGGAGCACAGCCCCTAGTTCATTCCTCCAGCACTTGCACCAGGAAGTTGTCTTCAACACTCTCCAAAAACTTCCTAGATGGTCTGTCCAATGCTGTATTGCTCTCCCAGCAGATGTCAGAGTGATTGAAGTCCCCCATGAGAACCAGGGCCTGTGATCTGGAAATTTCTGTTAGTTGTTCAAAGAAAGCCTCATCTACCTTCTTCTGATGGTCTATAGCAGATACCCACCATGACATCACCCTTGTTGCTCTTGCCTCTAAACTTAACCCAAAGACTCTCAACAGGGTTTTCTCCAGTTTCATACTGGAACACTGAGCGGTCATACTGCTCTCTTACAAACAGTGCAACTCCTCCACCTTTTCTCCCCTACCTATCCTTCCTGAACAGTTTATACCCATCCACGACAGTACTCCAGACATGTGAATTACCCCACCAATTCTCTGTTATTCCAATCACATCATAATTCCTTGACTGTGCCAGGACTTCCAAATCTTCCTGGATTGTTTCCCAGGTTTCTTGCATTTGTGTAAGGCACCTCAGGTAATTAGCCAAATGCCCTTTCTCAGTATGAATCAGGAAGCCTCCTGTTGCACCCTCCTCCTTGTGTTTCCTCCCAGTATCCCACTTCCCTACTTCCTCAGGGCTTAGGTCGCCATCCCCTGGTGAACCTAGTTTAAAGTCCTCCTCACTAGGGTAGCAAGCAGGGAAGTTCTATGGCCCATGATATACAGGAGATCTGATTAGATACTCGAAATGGTTCCATCTAGTCTTGGAATCTATGAACCTCTGAAAAACTGTTCTTACCTTACAGATATTCCATATGTGCAACATTACAGCAGATACTGTCAAAACCAGGTACAACATCACTGTTAAACTGTAGCCACATGGAGGTTTTTACCAGTATAACTATACTGGTTTAACTAGAGCAGTAGAGCTGAGTTACATTTTTTGGATGAAGGGTTATTTTTTTGACAAAAAATCCATAAATTAGGTCAATTGCAACATCTAGCAAATTTGTGTCAAATGTGCCAAATTGTTTCAGCCGAAAAAGAAAAGAGGAAAAATTCAGGAAAAGTCAAAATGTTTTCATTTTTAAAATGTAAAATAACATTTCATTTAGAATTTTACTTCCATTTTCTTCATAAAAAACCACACAAATGAAATAAAACATTTTTTTAGGTACAATAAAACATTTTGTTTGACCTGAAATGATTTTTTTCTCTTTTTGCTTAGGTTAACCTGAAACAAATATTTTATTTTTTATTAGTTTTTGGTTTGGCCACAAAACTGAAAAAATCAGTTATTTGCACAACTCTACATACCAGTATCATTATACCCATATAACTGGTAAAACTTTCCTATGCAGACAACTCTGTTATTAATGTATCCAACATTCGCTACTCTTCTTGAGGGGACAGTAGAGCCCCCCTCAAGACTACAGGGAGGAATTGAGAATGAGGAAGGGGGATATTGGTTCCGGTTTCTCTGTGTTTTATGAATGATGCAGATCCAATAGGGAGTGCTATCTGGCTTTTTAATATATTTATAATTTATGTTTTTGAGTCACAGAAAAAAAGAGTGCAAGGGAAGTGTTGGCTTTAAGTAAACTATATTAAGACCATCACACAAGTAGAAAGAATAATACAATAAACAGGGATTATATAATTAAGATTTACACAAGAAGTGCATATTGTACAATGAATAATAAATTAGATGATTCACCTGTCTGCATATCAGATTCAGCAATCCAAATAACAAAGTATTGGCCATGTTCCCATTTCTATATTAGTAAGTTTATGTCTGGTCATGCTACCACACGCTTTATTCAACTATACGTGAGATTAGTGGTGTTTCGTTCCTGAGCTGCAATAGTGAACCTCACATTGATGGGTTTAAGATTAGCAGCCGTTCTTAGTCATTACACTAATTGAATCCATTTCCCTAGTTTCCATACACCTTCTTGTCAACTGTCAGACACAGATCCACTTGATTATCACTATAAAAGATATCTTTTTCTCCTGCTGATAATGTGTCATCCAAATTAAACAGCCTCTTAGAATTGGTATGGTAATTTCCAACTTTTTTTGCTTTCTGTGTATATAAATGCATCTTACTTCTGTGTGTTCCATTCTATGCATCCGATAAAGACGGCTATAGCCCACGAAAGCTTATGCTGAAATAAATTGGTTAGTCTCTAAGGTGCCACAAGTATTCCTCTTTTTCTTCTTGCATTGATGAGTTTTGTTGCTGGATGTTCATTGATTAACCCAAGTAAAGGAACAGACACAGAGGGCCAAAGTCAGGCATGGCATATGCAGGTGTAAAGCCATTTAAACGAGTGGCATTGTATCTGCTTACCTCAGGGCTAAATTCGACCCACTGATTTGTGCAGAACAGCCCAAGACCAAATTGTTTTATTCTCACTAAAGGTTCCAAAAAAATCATGACCCCAATTCAACAGTGGTTTAACTTCTGAGAAGTCAGTAACCTTACAAGCAGGGATTACATTTGCCCCTGGACTCTACAGCAGTCCCAACAGGTATGTTATAAATAACAGCTGTTGAGTCACAGTGGCAGCATGGCTCTGTTTAGTGTTTCCCATTTTATAGGCCTTGGGATTTTAAATGGGGGGGTGCTGTAAGATTTGCTGGTGCACCTTAAAATGACCAGCACATAGTGACATAATAAAGGTTTATCTCCACACCTGATCCTGAAATCTCATTTGATTGCTAACCTCAGTTCTAAAACTATTATAATTTGTTCTTATTTATGTGGCACCAAAGTGGGCTAGAAGCTTTGCAAATGTGAGAAGAGAGCTCCCTGCCCTGAAGCATTCCTAACATAAGTAGACACAAAAAGATATGAGAAAAGCGGGAGAAGCTATACAGCATAAAAGCAAAGGGGCGGAATGGAGTCTTCCAACATATTGCTGGTCCCATGAGATTTCCATTATGTTTTCCTGTGTGTTCCATTTTCCCAGTTATCACTATATCTTTGGCTGTGTTGGGCATGTTTCTTAAGTAATATAGCAAGTATTTTAATAATTGATTGCTCTGGTTGGCATCTTGAATCCAAAGCACACGTGTCTTTGAGTCTCTGCCATAATTCCTTTACAAACTTCAAAACACTAAAATAAAGTTATTTCAATCTTTAAAAAGTGTTTCCTAAATTGCTCTGCTGTGGAAGCATTAGCGCACGTCAATGCAGATCTGGCAGCTCATGCCTGGGACACTTTATCTGGGGATGGCACGCAGCTCATAGGAGTCTGGGGAGTGTAGGAGGATGTAGTGCCCATCTTCCCGTGGCATGGGCTGATCCTCAGGGATATGGAAAGTGAAATGCTGGAGGAGGGTTGTGAAGAAGAGAAAGAGCTCCTTCCTGGCCAGCTGCTCCCCCAGACACATGCGGCGACCTGTAAAAGAGAGAGCGAGGAAGGAGAAAGAGGGAGAGCCCCAGACCAGAATGATAAGTATCTTCGGTAATTGGAAAGATACTAGAGCACATAATTAAGCAATACATTTGTAAACACCTAGAGGATACTAGTGTTATAAGGAATCATCAGCATGGATTTGTCAAGAACAAATCATGGCAAACCAACTTAATTTCCTTCTTTGATAGGATTATGGGCCTAGTGGATAGGGAGGACGCAGTGATATAGCTTGATTTTAGTAAGGCTTTTGACACAGTTCCACGTGACATTCGTATAAGCAAACAAGAGAAATGTGGTCTAGACGAATTTATTATAAAGTGAGTGCACAACTGGTTAAAAGACCATACTCAGACGGCTGTTATCAATGGTTTGCTGTCGTACTGGGGGGCATATCTAGAAGGTAGGATGAGAAGTAATGAGCTTAATCTGCAGCAAGGGAGATTTAGGGTAGATATTAGGAAGCCTTTCTAGCTCTAGGGTAGTTAAGCTCTGCAATAGGATTCCAGGGGAGCTCAAGGTGTCTTGACTTCCTATCAGGAGTGACAGAAGCTCCTTAAAAGTGTGGGGGCCACCGGTGCCCAAACCGTGGTCCTGGCCCTGCACCACCCATTCCCCTGAAGCTCCCACCCCCTCTCTCCTCTCCGCCCCCTCCCCCATTGCTTGCCCTTAAGTCTAGTAAAAAGTGGGACCATGTGCCCCCGCCCCCAGATCCTCATCATTAGAAGCATTTAAAAACAATTTGGACAAACACCTGTCAGGGTATTTGGCCCTGCCTCTGAGCAGGGGGCTGGACTTGATGGCTTCTCGAGGACCATTCCAGCCCTGCATTTCTATGATTCTAAGTCACTAGGAGCAGGACTCCCACCCCATGAACAATGAATTGAGTCAAAAGATCTGCCCCCACTTCCCCCCTCTGCCATACATCATTGAAGACTGCAAACACCTAATTCCAGAAAGACAGGAATGCACGTACTGCCTTGCTGGAACAGACCTGTGGTCCATCTAGTCCAGCATCCTCTCCCTGACCATGACCACTACCAGAGAATTCTGAGGAAGGGCCAAATGAGCAGTTAATATTTGGCTTGTGTCCCGCAGCCCTCTGATGCTCTTTATTCATTTTAAAGATAAAAACATCCATGACTCATTTCCACAGGGACAGCCTCACCCAGCTGCTCCGCCCTTGGATTTACCTGCAGAGAAAGGCAGGAAGGCCTCTCGCTTCACAAACTGCCCATCTGCATCCAGGAAATGCTCCGGGTAGAACTGGTGCGGCTTCTCCCAAACCGTTTCATCCTTCAGCACCGAGGACAAAACCGCAATAATGGTGGTGTCCTAAACATTCCCATTAACATCCCCCCAAAAAACCAAACAGGTTATTTCAGGAGAATATAAACCATTGTCAACTTTACCTTATGCTTCCTTTTACTATCACCTATAGTGGAAGAAAAGCCAGGCAGTTCCCTGTTGCCCTATTAATCAGATAATGGCACAACTTTCCATTGGAAAAGGTCTATCAATATAGTAAGATTTGTGTATGTAATTAAGATTTCCAATGATATTAACAAAATTTCCTCCCACTCCAGAGATCTCCCTAAACTTTCAAGCAAATGAATTCTGTATAGTGAGATTCAGTTGAATCTATACAGTTGGATCTACTGGTAGAAATATAGCTCTCTGTGAGGTTCAAATCCTTTAGAATAGCAAACCACATAACCAGCCTGGGACTAAGTAAGTATCCTAACAACGTCCCTTAGCAATCTGCATCTGGGCTGCATTAATTTTCCAGGACAATTCCTGTACCTTAGGGATGAAAAAGCCTTTAACTTCGGTGTCCCGGTACGTTGTGCGAGGCACTCCAGCAAAAACAACATCACAGTAACGTTGAGTTTCATAGATCACAGCAGTGGTGTAAGGCAAGTTCACTTGGTCCTCTATCTTGGGTGATCTATCCCTGCCAATCACCTTATCAATTTCCTCATGGACTCTTCCTGGAAGTATAGGAACACTTTATATGGCAGGGAGTATAATAGAGTACATGGAATAGACTATTAAGGGTCTGACCCAGTTACTACAGAAAAGTTACCACATTCTCATTAACTTTTCTTCTAAAGAGACCCTCTATCAACCCTTTCTATTTGGCACTAATAGGTATTCCCATCCAAGAAACAGATAACACATATTCGGTGTAAATCAGTTTCCATGAACTGTGTCTCTATTAGACGCTTACCCTGGCTACTATTTTGTTAACACATGAAGAATTCTAGCAGATTGCAGAGGCACAATTTCCATAACAGACACAGGGACAACCACTGTGGGGTGTGCGGGGGGATACCCTCGCTCCCGGATTTTGTCCTCCCCCCGACCATGCCTTCTGGTCATGGAGTGAAAAATGCAAAAGCTTGTCATTGTTCCCTTAAGATGTGCTCTCCTGCTGCTGCCCACCTCCTCTGAACGCCCCCCTGCATATAACCACTTTTAGCCTCTTCCCCCGCCACTGTACTTGGGGCTGTACCCGCGTAAATGTTACAAACTGCTGTGCGGCAGCCAGGCACGCCTACCGGGGAAGGCAGAAGCACAGAGACTGCGGTGCTACTTAGGCCTGTTCACTAGGAAATCAAGTCGGCATAACCACATCGCTCACAGGTGTGAAAAATCCATACTGGGAAGCCTCAGAATTTCAGAAGCCCCAGGAGGCGGTGGGGGGCAGGGAGGGGAGGACTGGGGAAGGAAGCAGGGGAAAGAGCCAGGGTGGCAGGGGTGGGGGGAAGGAGAACAAGGAGCAGAGAGTAGGGAATGGGTGGGGCTGTGTCAGCTTGAGGAGGCTGCTGCTGACCTTTCTGTGGGAGGCAGTGAAGGAGAGACAGGAGGCTGCACAAAGGGGGTCAGAGAGAGCTCACCCCAGCAGAGGGGTGGCTGAGGAGTGTGTGTGGAGGGAGGGGGTCTTGTTTTGGCAGGAGGCTGTGAAACATCAAGGCCAGGTCTAGACTACAGACCTATATCCGTACAACAACGTCGCTCAGGGGTGTGAAAAATCCAGTTATACCGACCTAACCTGCCATGTAGACAGGACTCCCTAGGTCGGAGGTAGGTGTCTGCAGAGTGAGGTAGGGCAGCCTGCATGGAGGTACGGGTGTGAATGGAGTCGTAATGGCAAGCGCCTGTCTGTGTGAGTGGGACGTGACGGGTTTGATGTGATTGAATATGTGTGTATATTGGGTGGGAGTGGAGGAGTGTTGGAAGTGAAAGGCAGCTGAGCCAGAGAGTGATCTTTGTGTGGGAGGCCAGAGGGTGTGTGCAAGAGAGGCCGGAGGACGGGAGGGAGCGTAAAGTGCCTGTGGGTGAGGAAGGACGACAATCTGGGGGAAAGAGGAAGGAGGAACTCTTTTTGTGTGTTGGAGAAATAGTTGTTTGGAGAAGAAATTGTGTAAAGAGTTGAGAAAAGGTTTCTTACTATATATCCCTGAAGTTGTGGCCAGGCTTGTTGTCAGTCATCTGATAAGAGAGCTCTGGGCACTGGGACTTGTGAGCAAAGTCTGGCTATGCAACAGCGGCAAATGTCGATCAGGGGTAGGGTGACCAGATGTGTCGATTTTATAGGGACAGTCCCAATTTTGGGGTCTTTTTCTTATAGAGGCGCCTATTACCCCCAAACCCTGTCCCGATTTTTCACACTTGCTATATGGTCACCCTAATCAGGGGTGAAAGTGAAAGGGGCCAAGACTGTGAAAAGTGACTAGTGCTTGTGGGCGACACAATGTGCAGGTGTCCATTTTGACAAGAGGCCTGATTTTCAGAAAGTGCTGAGTAGCCACCCTCTGAAAATCAGGCCCTTTTAAGGTATCTCAAGTTGAACACCCAAAAGCAGAGCTCCCCAAATCACTAGTCATTTACCCAAATCTTGACTAGGGCATTTGTGGCCAGAGAGAGAAAACTTAGCAAGGAGCTGTTGGAGTCACAAGGTGCACAAGGGAAAGCCGTGACCACAGCAGTGGGTTTCTATGCACATACTGAGATCTTTAACAAGGGCCTTCCCTCTCCTCATGAGTTTTTGCTTTCCCCCTCAGCACATAATGCTCCATGATGATTGTGTGGAACTATCCCCTCCTCATTACTGTAGTTCAGTCCAATAGTAAATGCTACTGACTGTACTCCAGGAGGTCACATCTGAAAGACAAAAGCATCTATAAGTAGAAAAATACTGGAAACTTGTCAATGGGAAGCGCAGGATGAGAAGAAGCTCTGGCCCTCCCAAACCGCATCACTTACTTTGGACATCAGGATAGCGAAGCATGTACAGCAATGCCCAGCACAGGGTTACAGTGGTTGTTTCAGTGGCCGCACCAAACAGGTCAAAAACTGTAAAGATCAGGTTGTCCTCACTGAAAGTGCTCTCTGGATCCATTTTAGCCTGAAGGAAACAACAATAGGCTTGTCATACAACTTGGGTTTGTTGTTTTTTATTTAATTCACCCTACTAGTTAGGAGCATACATTTGGGCGTATAATGCATTTTCCAGATATAGGGGTCTGAGGCCCCGTTGCCCCGCACCTGGTATGATCATTGACACCCGTGCAGAATGGAGGATGATGCCTGATCAGAATGGTAGCATTTTACACTCCTTTTGAACTGGTTCACATGTTTCGTACAAGCTATAGAGCAGTGCGGAGACAAGCCCACAATACTGACAGTCTTCTTAGTAGGGATTAGAATTCAAAATATGAATGAGTTACAAGATTCTTACTTGACTGAGAAGAGCTAACTAAACTGGAAATTCATTCATTGATCAAAGGTAGAGTCATTAAGGCTTCATGAAGTATAGGAACGAAATTTGAAATATTTTTGCATTACTTTCAAGGCTCGTAATTATAAATTTCACAGAAGCATCCAAAAAAAAAAAAAAGGTTTAAAAAGACTGCATTATGGGGCCATTTCAGTGAAGTAAGTATATCAGATATATGGTTTTAGATGCAGTAACAATTCCTATTTAAGGCTCAATTGTTCTAGGTTAATTCAATTTCCAGGTATTATTTGAAGGCAAGTGCTAACAAAGTGCTTGGCACTGGACAAGATGAAATAAAGACAGGTCCAGTCTTTTTAAGGTTTTTAGTCTAAGCAAGAGATACAGAATAGACAGGATGCAATGGGAAATCCAAAGGAAAAGATAATAAGGATATTTTTAATAGCTTGAAATCATTGACTTGCTTCTTGTGGGCAAGAAGAAAATAGTGGATCTTTAGAAGGGATTTGGATGAAGAGAAGGCAATGGCTTAGTGGACCAGAATTCAGAGGGTGTTTCAGTGGTATGAGGTGGCGTGAAAGAAGACACAGAGACAACTGTGGGAGAATTAAATGAGTAAGGCATTGAGACGGCCATCATTGGAAGACCACAGGTTATGGGGTAATGCATTAAGAGATTATGGCCAAGATATAATGTGGGTTTTGTAAGACTTTCAAGGCAAGGACAGAGATTTAAATGAAATGTGATAAACATGAAGGAACCAGTGGAGTGGAAAAAGAAGCAGCAAGATTTGAAATTGGATGTGTGCATGAGGAGAAGAAGAGGAAAGATTCATAGATAACCCTCACTTTATGACCCTGGATGAGCAGGAAGATGGGAGAGGCGTTTTGGAAAAAAGTAAGAATCTCATTTTTAGCTATGTTAAACTTATGTTGTGGACAAATCACCTCAGAAGAAATGTCAGAGGGACTGAAGTACAGGACTCCTTAGCGAGAGAGGGGTCAGGAGAGCTGAGGTAGGTTTGCTAGTTATCAGCCTCGAGATGAAAGTTCCGACTGTGCAAGTAGATAAGGTTCCTCAGAGTTATAGTGTAGAGTGATTGGGAAGGACAGAGGCTTTAGGTCTTCCACAGACAGTGGAAGAGTGGAGGAGGATCCACCACAGGGAATGCTGAAGGAATAATTGGGGAGAAACCAATAGGAGGAGAACCAAAAAGAACAGTGCCACAGAAATCAAGGGAGGACAGTGTGATGTTATTTGATTAAAATATGACCATATAAATCTTTGTTGCAAACACTGTTATATATTTGAAGTAAATCTTGTACCAAGGTTGTCAAGTGAGGTAAAAAGGTTATAATTTGCTGGTTATGCTTATGCTACCTGTATGCATGTATCATTTTTGTATTTGAAGTATCGGCTCCATACCTCAATTTCCAATGTTTCCTCTTGGGATACTGCCCACAAGGTAGTTAGCCAGCACATCTTGGAGGGACTATTCAAATGGAATGCTCCATCAAAAGAACATTTAACTGACAATGGACCATGGGAGACGCCCATCTATACTTAATGGAATTTTTTGCTGTGACTCCAAACTCCATCTTGTTGCTGTAATTCTCCACAGTAAGAACAATGGAATTCCCTCCATATGGCAGAAGAGACAAAAGGCCCTGGAAATGCCTCCATTTTGCCTCTATCCGGCTCCAGCCTCTTTCCTGCCCAAACCTCTGGACTATACTAATGGGAGCATTCTAACCAATGGACTGAGGACCTTCCAATAATTTGGAAGCAACCAAATACTTGACTTAAACCAGCAGTTTATTCCATCACTGCTACAAGCCTGAACCAAGAACTTTCCAATTATTGTATATATTTGCAAAAGCGACAAAGAGACCTGTGGCACCTTATAGACTAACAGACGTATCGGAGCATAAGCTTTTGTGGGTGAATACCCACTTTGTCAGATGCATGCAGTCTATATGTTAGTCTATAAGGTGCCACAGGACTCTGTCACTTTTGCAGATCCAGACTAACATGGCTACCCCTCTGATACTGTATATATTTGATTCCTTTAACCAGTTTTAACTCTCACCTTTTTCTTTCTTTCTTTCTTTCTTTCTTTCTTTCTTTCTTTCTTTCTTT
>ML677350.1:73593-183395 GCA_007922305.1 Dermatemys mawii
TTTCTTTCTTTCTTTCTTTCTTTCTTTCTTTCTTTCTTTCTTTCTTTCTTTCTTTCTTTCTTTCTTTCTTTCTTTCTCTTTCTTTCTTTCTTTCTATAAATAAACCTTTTGATTTTACATATTGAAGGATTGGCATCAGCATGATTTCTGGGTAAAATCTGAGTTCTATATTAACCTGGGTGTGTAACTGATCCTTTGGGATCAGAAGAACCTTTTATTTGATGAGACTGGTTGTAAAGAACCACTGATCTTTAAATCCAGTGTTTTGGTGGTGACATAAGAACTGGAATGCTGAAGAAAACTGCTTTTATGACTTCTTGTTAGCCAGGTGGTGAAACCGTTTGCTTTTGTTGCTCATTTGGTACATCTTATGGAAGATAACCACCAGCTTTGTGTTGTGTTTTATGTTTCTCAGCAGTTTGTCCTGAGTTTGGCATTCTCAGTTGTAGTCCACAGAGGCACGGTTACAGACAGAAATGTGCATTCAGTGGTACTGAAAGCAGCAGAGAAGTCAAAGAAAATAAGAATGAGTTATAAGCCATGAGACCTGGCCAAGAGAAGCCTACTGGTAACTCTTCTATGTCAGTATATGTCCTATAATTAGTGATGTGGGATTTTTGTCTCTTTTCATAGTGTCATTGGTGTTTACTTGGAAACAGTACCAATGTTGGACTTGGTGATATCACTGGGCATCACAACTTCACTCTCGCCTTCTCCCCACGTTTCTCTCAGCGGTTGGGTAAGGAATACATGCTGACAGGAAAACCCCCCAAAGGACCGGGGAGATTTTAAAACTTCACTAGTATTGATAGGGCTACTTTGCCACAAATAGGCAAGTAAATAATATGAAAGGGATCGCACAGAATAAAGCAAATTATACTCTAACGTCTGCATAACGTCTACTCATATATCTGTACAGCACTCAGCACAGTGGGGCCTTGATTATGACTTGGATCCTAGGGGGCTACTTCACTGTGAATAATTACCTTGAACTGCATTTTGACTGGCATTTTCTCATACATGCCATTACCACTCCAGTGGGAGTGAAGTGCTATTGGAACAGAGATAAATAAGAGGCAGGGAAGACAAGGTGAAATGTTAAATAACAAAGCATTGCATTTGTAAGATGAGGTTACACTTAAACCAACACCTCCTTTGAGACCCTGAACTTTTCTTTTCCATGTGCCTTGAGTGTAAGGGGGCAGGTGTACAAGGATCTCGAGATCTAATTCCACTCATGTAGTGCTTTTGTATGTGTGCGCCCGCTTGTTGCCCCTATTTGCACTGGAGAACAACAGCCTTGTGCTCTCTGCCGCATGCACTTGGATGAAAGCATAACTGTTGGGTTGTTCCATCACAAGCACACATATCCAAACAGAAAAATATGACCCCACAAGTGTCCATGTCTGTCTCCTCCTACCTTTTCTATCTCCTCCAGAAAAGCATCGATGAAGTCTCTGGTAAAGGCTGGATCCTGGGTCTTCTTGTGCTCCTTCACAATCTCCCTTAGGATGTCAAAGCTATCACTATAGGGTTGGAAGACGTTATGCTGAGGCCCAGGAATGTACAACAACCAAGGCATTATGTTCAGAATCTAGGATGGAAGAGACAGGAGAGGAAAAGCATTAGATCAGGAAGGCAGTTCTCAGATACTCGGTGAGGGAACTGGGATGGAATGTTCCCAACAGGCCGGCTTCCCCACCTCAAACCTGGTAAACATTTTGGGGCTTCCTACCCTGATCCCTCCACCATGCAACACATTGTGTTGTGACCAACATTGTCTGCATGTAAGTTAACCATCTTACTAACCGCCCCCGGAGTAAAGATCCTCCTTGGTTCTGTTACGGAGCTGTTACCTAGCCTCCTATCGCCATGACAGTGGCAACAGGAGAACAGTGAAGGAGGGGCGGGGTGGGGGAAAGATTAGAGTTTTCTTATTGTTTCAGGGCTCTGGGGAGATTTTAAATGTTACAAATCCTGGCCTTGATGCTGCAGTCCCTACTCAGGATAAATGTAACTGACTTTCCTGGGCTGGGCTCATATACTCTTTTTTTTCCCTGATCTATCTACAGTCATGTCGCGTCTTAGGCGTATTTAACATACACAATTTCCGCTTTACGCGGTCCACAAAAACAAAAAAAGAAAGGAGAAAAAAATGTAAACTTCCTGCAGGGGGCGCAATTTCGCCTCCCATTGAAGTCAATGGGTTCTGACTATACACGGTTTCTGCTTTACGCGGTAACCACGGAACGGAACTCTCACACAAGACGCGACATGCCTGTATTGAGTGTAATGGCCAAGGGTCTGTAAGGGCGGAGTTCCCTTGAAGGGCTGGTTTTCTGGAGGAGAGGAAAGTCTCTCACTCACCATTCCCTCATCTTGGTTGTACTAATGGGATGGTTAATTATTTTGTAAGAATGGCTGTGTGATACAGAAGACAGTAGATATAGAAGATTCAGTCTGATAGTTTCTTGAAAAAATCACATAGAGCAAAGTCACTTGAGTTCCCAGCTGGGAGAAGTTGGGAGGTTCTGGATGCCTTCTTCCCTAAAGAAATTCACAGAGTTCTCTTACTGTCTTGAAAAGCATTACAGTCTCAGGTTGGTTTTGTTGTTATTGCTGGGTTTTTTAAGTTTTAGATGTTCTATTCATAAAAACACTTACAAATTAGGAAACATCTCTAAACTTTCCAGGCCATCAGTTCATCCAAACTGGGTTGAAAATCTCCCAGTAACAACATTCCTTAGAAGAATTTCCTGTACGTTCCTTGTTGACCAACAAATACTAGCGCTTTGTCTACACTACGCAGCTTTGAGCGATACAGCTGTGCTGCTACGGCCAGTGTAGCCACTGTTTGTTGGTGGGAGAGAGCAATCCTGCCAACAAAAAGCTTCCACCCCCAAAGAGGGGCGTTAGTGTTGTCAGCAGGCGAGCGCTCCTGCCAACAAAGCGCTGCTCACACCTGCGCTTATCATCAACAAAACGTTTGTCTTTTGTGGGGCTTTTTGTCTTTCACTTGCCAGTGTAAACAAAGCAGAAGAGACCAGGTTATCTTCAGGCATTTCAGCAGTCCCACTTCCTGTCCTGGCTGCCTCTAGAAAATGCAGAGGAACACAAGGGAAATAGCCATGCGCAAACCCTAGCCACAAAGTATTTGACGGGTTTCAGGAGATTTCTGTTTTATCCAAACTGGTTCATAATCCCTGCATCCAAAGAACCATGGCACCTTTGTCTAAAAGGTGAGTGAGTCTTCATCCCCCTCGGACCCATCCAGGCAACCAAGAGGTTTCATTTTTACTGACAAGCAGATTTTTGTGGGCTACCTGGGGCATGATTCCAGCTCCGACATTGAAAGCCTCCTCTATCAGGTGTAGCATCCTCAGGAATTTCTCGTTGTTGTACTCAAAGCGGTTGCCAAAAGTGAGGGAGCACATCACATTGCCAACGGCACTGTTTATGAGGAAGCGTGGATCGAAAGGATGGCCTGAAAAAGACACAGGAACCAACCCAAGAGATTAGGAGGCAGACCAGGACCGCACCCTGCTGCTACATGGGGATGTATTCAGTGAGACCCTCTAACACCACAGGAAGTGGGAAATGCACTGCACCTTGATGTTTAGCTGAATCCCCTCCACAGTGGCTGGATCATCTCCTCATGCAAACCGCTTCTCCTTCATTTCCTCCTCCTCTAGAATTGCTCTTCTTCTAGTGCCATGTACCCTACTCTGGAGAGCACCCCCTTCCCTGCTTTATTACTAGCGATATGAGAATTTCCAGTCTCCCAAGCATACCATCTTTAGAACTGAACGCAGAGCACAGACAGCCAGCTTCCTCAGTCACGCGCTGATCCAGGGATTTCTTCCCCAGCCCAAAATTCCTCAAGGTGGAGAGTGTGAATCTCCTCAGTTCCTTCCAGGCATGGCCATACCTTGCCATCATTATCCCTGCAGGTTTTGGAAGAGATACTAGTCAAAGAGCCACCTTTTCTCTCCCCCATCTCCCTTCTATAATAAATGGCAAAGGGTTGGGTTTCTTGGATTGATTTACTCCTTTTAGTTAATTTATTTCCCCCTGTTAACTGTCCCACTGTACACATGGCTCACAAAGGTGATACCTGTGGAGAGAAATGTGCTTGGGTCCCTTGGGAAGTTGTGTGGGCTACAGTAATAGATCCCATCACTGCTCCATGGGCCAGACCTGATACTTCTGGTTTTGTGATTCTAGGCACTGTCTGTGAAACAGGTTTCAAATATGTTTGTAATGCAGCTGGCCTTTGAATCTCTTGCTGGTAGGATCCATTCTGCTGAAAAGCAATGTTATGAAACCAGCGGCCTGGGGCAGCTAGAGAGAAGCCACGTGTCAGGCTGTAAACCAGTTTCTACTCACCGGTAACAACCAGATTAGCAATCAATCCATTCTGCAGAGGGCAATGGTGTGTGTGTGTGTGTGTGTGTGTGCATAGACACCCACAGTCCATCATAATGTATGGGACCCATAATGTACCCTGAAGGCAGAGCCATATTGTTTTGTGCTCCCCAAGAACTGATGTGCATGGAAGAGATGGGAAATTTGCCCTGGACTATGAGAAGCTTTAACTGCTTGAGGGACACTTGCCTTCACAGTTTTTTCTATAGCCCATATGCTCAAATACAGAAAAGGGTGGTCGATCAGCAAAGTCCTCTGATCTCTGGACCAATGCTTCCTTTACAGCGTCTAACCCATTCAGCACGACCACATTTTTCCATCCAACCTGAAGAGAGAAGATCTTTCCAAACTTCTCACTGAGCTGTCAAGTAAGAGGGAAAAGAGAGAGAGAGATAAAAGAAAGAAACAGGATTAAAGAGAAAACCAGCTGCACAGGCTGTAGCTTAAAATGAGAGACCCTGTAGCATAATCTGTGGAAGGTAGAAAGCACACGGGCTGTGACTTCAGACTGCTTAATCCCTGCAAAGCTGTAGACCCAAGAGAGAATAATCCCAAACCTGGTTGGAGGGATCTATCTCAGCACAACATTTTCATATAATGACATGCGGATTTGGGTGGGAAGCAATCAGTGTCCCCCTCCCCTGCCACTTTAATTTCCCAACTGCAATTTGTCCATAAAGAACGTTGTTGGGTTTCAAAGTCCTGTCTCACTGCACCAATTCTCAACTGTCCATTAGCACTGGTCAAAACTCAATTTCCAGTTAGCGGGACATTTTGACGTTTTGAAATTTGTTTCCAGTTAGAATCAGAATGAAAACAAATTTCCCAGACATTGAAATTTCCAAAAAAGTTCCGTTTGGAAAGTTTTTGTTTCATAATGTCATTTTGAAATCTGGAAATTTGGATTCTAATGCTGTTTTGTTATATGGAGCTTTTTTATTTGTATAGGATTACGTTTTATCCATAACATGCCAGTGGTAATAGTACATTGATGTGTTATGAAATAATATAAAAATAACTAAAAATGAAGAACTCTGAAACAAACATTTTTCAAGTTGAACACATTCTCTCTTCAAAAGGCCACCCCTTGGGAATAATAATCAAAAACAGCATTTGTTGTCTAAAAAATGGTTCAGTGAAAACATTCCCACAAGCTCTATGGTACAGTTGTGTATGGGAACCATTGCTAAAGTGATGTAATTCTCCAATTTACACACACACCTTGGGAGGGTGTGTCCAAGTCCTAGTTTAAGGCCCAAATAAGGAATAAGGCACTTACATTGCTGCTTTCTCAACCATTAGAGTAGCGTAAACTAGTGTCAATGCTTTCTTTATATTAACATTTACTTTAACAAGTATAGTGAACAATACAAACTGACTTACAGTCTTGATATACACACGATTCCATAGTGTATTACTGATCAACAATTAACCAACCACCTACACTCCTTTCATAGATGGAAATCTTCCAGCAATGCAGTATATAATAAATGCACTTCACGTGCCACACAAGAACCAGAAATTGATCTGGCATGGGTGCTATTCACCAACCCTTTCTGCCAGTCAGTGAAAGGCATATGTTCCTCTGGCACTTACCTCAGTTAAGGCAAGGCGAGGACATTGGAAATTAATCTGCAGCAAGTTCCCAATGAAAGGGAAGGAGACAGGACCCGGAGGGTAGTTGTTCCATCTCTTTCTGCGCTTCATGTGATCAAAAAGCAGGATAAAGACAGCAAAAAAGAGGCCAAGTGGTGTGAAGCTGTTCCAGAAGGATGGGAGCTGAGACCCAAGCAAGGTGAGCAGTTCCATTGTGTCTCTCCTACTTCACTCTGTCCCCCAGTAAGTTTTTCCCTTTCCCCTCCAATACTTTCCCTCTGCCTGTTTCACCTTCTCCCACTCTGTCTTTCTGTGTCTTTCTCCTACTTTCCCTCTATCACTCTCCCCATCTCTCTTTTCCTTTCCCTTTGTTTTTATCTATTTCTCTAGCTATTCTATTCTATTCATGCCCTCTCTTCTAATAATGAAGTGCCATCAGTCGACACAGGACTTCGCAAATAGCAAAGTGTTGGGCTGTGTAATTATTGTTTTTCTTCAGCTCCTCCCCTTACCTCGTAGAAGCGGTGATGAAGGTGTGTCTGTCTCCACCTTGCGCAAGCCATAATTTTACAGAAAATCTGTAGGAGAAGTCACAGCTGTGGGCCAATCTCATGATAGTTGGAGCCAAAAAATGTAGTAGTGAGGACTCTTAATATCATCCCACTCTCTCCACCACTCCACTTCAGCAATAGAATTATAGCAGATAAATTACCTAAAAAGGAAGAGGTTTTATTGGCTTTGTTACTTCTGACATCACTATCTAGGGTTTTTAAATATATACACACATATATATATATACACATATATATATATATATATATAGCTGCTCATCCCTGTGGCATCTAACCATCACAGCGGCATTACTTAAGAAGGATCTGAATTATCCGTGACTGGAATTATAACAATTAGACATCAATCATTAATAACTTAACTTAATTACAACCCAATTTCTTCAAAATCATAAGAACATAGGAACCGCCATACTGGATCAGACCAAAGGTCCATCAAGCCTAGTATCCTGTCCTCTGACAGTGGCCAATGGCAGGTGCCCCAAAGGGAATGAACAGACAGGTTATCATCAAATGATCCATGCCCTGTTATCCAGGGATTTCCCTACACCCTCCCTGAATTTTCCCAACACCCTCCCCCCAGTTTTGTGAACTAATTATATGGCAATTTTGGAAATTTGAATTGAAATTGAAACATTAATACACATTTTAAAAGCATATACAGTGTAGGATAAAATGTGCATCTGAAAAAGTATAATAGATTTGAAAAGCATGAACATAGACTAGCTTCCTTATACATTGTAAGCAAAGTCAAAATGAGCGCTCCCTGACAGCTAGTGATAAGATGGAGGGTGGGGGGAAAGGCTTCAGGACCAGACTGTATTTACATTCACACCTAATCTACCTAGGTATCCAGAAAACAGAGCTATGTTGCAAGTGATATATTTTGGCTGGGGCTGGGTTGCAAATCTCTTGAATGGGGGGAGGGAAATGAAATCTTCTTCTTCTTGTATGAGTAAAGGGCAGTAGAACTGTACTTAACCTGTGCTAATTGAGGGCATCGAGAGAGGATGGAGACAGGTGTTTTGCTCCGATTGTCTGTCTGAATCACAAGTACTATTTGACCCACCCTTCTCCACTCTTTAAAGACAGAGCTGATTAAGATTCATAGAGAGTCTTTTGGTTTGTTAAATGACCACTACAGTTGAAATCACTGATAACCAAGTCACATAAGGACCAGGCTTCACATAAACACATAATGTAGGTCAGTACTTAGTCCTCCTGTGGAGACACTTTTCCTGTGAAAGACACACCCCACTGAGAACTCAGTTGAAATCACTGAGAGCTGGGTGGAACCTCAAGGGACCAACTCACAGAGGTCACAGTGGCAAGTGGCAGCAGATGGTGACGGGCAGCGCAGGGCCATTGGCAACAGAGCGAGGGAGTGAAAGGTGGCAAAACAAACAACAGTGGCTAGAGTGAACAGTGAGCAGCTGGAGGAACGAGCAAGGTGCCTTCTTGCCTCCCACCTCAGAGGTGAACTCACAAGAAAGCACCTCGCAACTCTGAAGAAAACATTGGTGAGAGGGGTGAGGTGGGGGGAAAAGTGAGGGGTTGCAGGGTATGTTAAATAAACATTTATTTTCGGACATTGTTTTTGTATTTTTTAGTGACTTTGCTCCAGAATGCTAGATTTGTGACAGGGAATGGAAACTTAAATGTGTTTCCTAATAGGCCAAGATTTTTAAAATGCATTATTTGCCACGGTTGTTATCTCACATCATTGCTATCTTGAGAGGTCATTATGTTGGGGAGTTTCTGTACTAAACACTATTATAATTAATTTTTACATAAGAATGGTCTGACTGGGTCAGACCAATGGTCCATATAGCCCCGTATCCTGTCTTGACAGTGGTCAAGGCCAGGTGCCCCAGAGGGAATGAACAGAACAGGTAATCATCAAGTGATCCATCCCCTGTTGCCCATTTCCAGCTTCTGACAAACAGACTTGGGACACTCAGCGCATGGAGTTCCATCCCTCCCCATTCTGGCTGATAGCCGCTGATGGACCTATCCTCCAGGAATTTATCTAGTTCTTTTTTTAATCCTGTTATAGTTTTGGTCTTCACAGCATCCCCTGGCTAAGATTTCCATGGGTTGACTTTATGTGGTGTGAAGAATTACTTCCTTTTGTTTTTTTAAAACCTGCTGTCTATTAATTTCATTGGATGACTGCTAACTCTTGTGTTATGTGAAGGATTAAATAACTTTTCCTTATTCACTTTCTTCACACCAGTTAAGATTTTATAGACCTCTATCATAATCCCCATTAGTCATCTCTTTTCTAAGGTGAAAATTCCAAGTCATTTTAATCTCTCCTCCAGTTTCACACCCCTAGTCATTTTAGTTCTCCATTTCTGTACCTTTTCCAATTCCAATGTATCTTTTTTGGGATGGAATGACCAGATCTTCACATAGCATGGTTTTATAGAGAGGCAATATGATATTTTTTGTTTTATTATCTATCCCTTTCTTAATGATTCTCAACATTCTGTTAGCTTTTTTGACTGCTGCTGCACATTGAGTGGATATTTTCAGAGAACTATCCACAATGACTCCAATATCTCTTTCTTGAGTGTTAACAGCTAATTTAGACCCCATCATTTTGTAGGTATAGTTGAGATTGTGTTTTCCAATGTGTATTACTTTGCATTTATCAACACTGAATTTAATCTACCATTTTGTTGCCCAGTCACCAAGTTTTGTGAGATCCCTTTGTAACTCTTTGCAGTCTGCTTTGGACTTAACTATCTTGAATAGTTTTGTATTATCTGCAAATTTTGACACCTCACTGTTTACCCATTTTTCCAGATCATTATGGATATGTTGAACAGTAATAGTCCCAGTACTGACCCCTCAGAGATACCACTATTTATCTCTCTCCATTCTGAAAACTGATCATTTATTCCTACCCTTTGTTTCCCATCTTTTATCCAGTTACTGATCGATGAGAGGACTTCCCTCTTATTCCATGATGGCTTATTTTTCAAAAGTCAATTTAAATTATTATTTTCTTTAAATTATATTTTTTTAGAAATCTAGAACTGTGATGTGTTTTGGTGTATTTTGCATTATCCTTATGTTAAATTTTCATTATCCTAAAAAACCATTTAATTTATTCATATCTCTTTTATATGTTGCAGGTTAAAGTGAAAATGAAAAGACAAAAAACAATACAACAATTTTTTCCACTCAAAGGCCTCAAAAACTAACCAAGGTGAAAAACCCATCAAGAACCAAGAATATATCAACATGTCATCTGAAGGGTCAAGTGGTGTATCTATATCCAATCAGCCCGAGGCACAAATACAGCTACCTACTGAAGAAACAGTGTCTCCAGAACCTAAAGGCATGTTACGATGTTTATCGGTCAAAGTGTTCCCATTTATTGAAGTTACAAAAGAGGGCTACTGGTGCACCTGTTGCAAAAAAGCTTACAAAGAAGGAAAGCTTTCCAATGCTTTAATTGGTAAAAGTGAAGGAGCTTGGTTTGTCAGACCAATCAGCAAAGCCAATGCTGACAAACTATGTGAAAAGGCAGCAAAACACCAGGCCTCTGGACTGCATCAACATGCAAAAAACCTTATAAACCCACTTTCAAAGCCAATTTTAGAAGTACTTAATGAGGTTGTTAAGAATGCTGGAGACACAACACAGTTCATGCGAACAAACATGGCTGTGGCATCATACTTTCTATTTAAGCAAGAGATGCCACACACTACAACCTGGAGGCTATGTTAAGTGCATTGTCACTTGTTCATCCTGAAGTTGAACACTAGTTCCGAACAAGACCAGCAAATGCTCACTATCTTTCTGCAAGAAACTCAACTGACTGGCTAGAAGCATGCGGTGCAACAGTGAAAGATTCAATAGTTGAAAAAGTGAAGAATTCTCTCACCACATGCAAAAAATTTGCATACATGGCTGATGAATGCACCGTTGCAAATGGGCATCAAGTATTAAGTCATTGTGTACATTATCTTGATGTTTGTGGTAGGCCAGTAGATGCATTTCTAGATGTTCAAGTTATAGAAAACACATCGGCTGCATCTGTGACAACCCACATCTTAGAAGAGTTAAATGCTTGTCAATTGGATCACAAACAGATGGCTGCTTGTGCATTTGATGGAGCTGCAAACTTCTCTGGAAGACAGGGTGGAGTACAAGCTTTGCTCAAAGAAAAGTGTAACCCTAATCTTTCCTATACACACTGCAGAGGCCATCTACTCCAACTAGCACTAGTACGAGCTGCAGAATCTTCAAAAGACATTTAAAAAGCTATAAATTTAATGTCTTCATTATATTCCTTTTTCAGCAAGAGTCCAAAAAGACTGAATATCTTCAAAAATATAGAAAATACACTGGGACTGAAGTTCAAATTAGTCTGACCTGGGAAAACCTGCTCGCTTTCTCATGAGTGATCCTTGGCTGTTGTCTTAAAATTACACCAGCCATTATTACTAGCTTTGGAAAGTATCTGCCCAGATGGGATGGATCTAAGTAGTGAGACTGGTGGATTACTTTTGCTACTATGTTCAGAGAAGACTATTGCCATTCTCTCTCTTGTAAGTCTACTGTTGAAACCAGTTGGGTCTTTAAACAATGCCCTCCAGGCATCTGCTACAACAGTACAACAGATCTTTGTCCAGCAATAGAAGGTACATTTGGATCAATCAGAGAGCTATCCATTGAAAAAGTGCTGGAAGAAGCAAAGATTTCAGTCCAGAAATTGACTAATGAAGGCATTTATATTGAATCCTTAAGTGAAGAGGACAAGAAGTGTTTGTTAAGACAACTGAAAAAGTACACAGACTTGATTCTTAAAAATCTACAACAGTGACTTCTAGATTCTACTCAACCTCTGCGTAGCTTTTACAGATGCCTGTCCCATAAAACACCAACAGTTGAGTGGAGTGAGGCACTACCAGCAATGGGGCTGCCATGTACTCAGGACAGAATAGAGAATTTGAACACAGAGTGGAATATCATATGACGAATGAATGAAGATTTGACTTCAACTTTTTTATCATCACTAGTGGCTCCATCCGATCTTTGTGCTGTTTCCTGGGATGAAAGAAGTAGGAATTCATCTCTTGCTACTCCCAGTCACAACAGCTACAGTTGAGCATTATTTTTCATCACTGAACAGAATTTTGTGTTCTGAAAGAAGTCGCCTTCTGCCTGATCATGTGAATGAACTAATGAGCATATCAGTTGAATGAATGGAAGTACGGGACACACGAGAAGCCACCGAAGATGAATGCATTGCATTCAAGAAATTCATTAACAGAGTTGTGCAAAATTATAACAAGAAACCAAGAAGAATGTAGACGTAGTGCTTTATAGAAGGCTAGAGTAGCCAACTTTAATTTGCTTGATTTTAAAACATGAGTTAAATCTAATAAAATGGTTATGAAACATTTTTCAGTTTTTGCTGTGGTGCCAATACAACCCACCTTCACCCTCACGGTCTCACCCTGCATTGGCCCTGACACCCCTGTGTAGCGGGGTGATCACTCCGCTCTGGCCCAGAAGGGATTAAAATCAGCCCAGCAGAGGGCTGCGGCTTGAGAAAGCAGTGCGGGGTGTGGCTGGCCACAGCTGTGGCCAGCTCAATCAGGGCCCAGCTGACCCTTATAAGAGGACTGTGAGCTAGGGGCAGGCAGTCTCTCTCCAGGCTGGGAGAGGGCAGGGCCTGGTTGCCTGCGTGACAGGGTACCGAGGGTGGAGCAGTGCTGGGGAAGGGGCAGGCTGAGCTGGGGAGCTCAGGCCTGGTGACCTCCTAAGATGCAGACCTGATATCAAGGCCTAAAAAGGAACTGGGGATTAGGCAAAGGAAGCTGGCCCCAAATCCCCTTGCCTTTGATGACTGGCTCTTACACTGCAGTCTGCCCCAGGGAGTGGGGGCTTGATGATGACTGGCAGTAGCCCAGACTGAAGCAAGGTGGAGAAAGAGGGTTGGGTGTTCCCCAGGGAGGGGATACTCAGAGGCAGAGACTGTGGGGGTATTGCTAGCAGGCAGCATCCCAGATACAAGGGCACTGAGTCCGGGAGAGGCATGTGGGCCAGCGGACGGTGAAACACCAGCCCGAAGAGGGCGCTCTGCACTGGAAAGAGCTAATTCTGGACAACCAGCAGGAGGTGCCGCAGGGGTGAGTTGTCGCGCCGCTACACCCCCGCTGAAAATTCAAACACCCTCCCTAATATCAATTCCTGGGAAAACACTGCTGTTATCCAATCCCAGCTTCTGGCAAACAGAGGTTAGGGATGCCATTCCTGCCCATCCTGGCTAATAGCCATTGATGGACATATATTCCATGAATCTATCTAGCTCCCTTTTGAACCACACTACAGTATTGGCTTTCACAACACCCTCTGGTAAGGAGTTCCAGAGGTTTACAGTGCATTCTGTGCAAAAATATTTTCTTGTGTTTGTTTTAAACCTGCTACCTATTAATTTTGTTTGGTGGCCACTTGTTCTTGTATTATGAGGAGTAAATAACACTAACTTATTTACTTTCTCTATGGCACTCATGATTTTATAGACCTCTATCATATCCCCGCTTAGTTGCCTCTTTTCCAAGCTGAAAAGTCCCAGTTTTATTAATCTCTCCACATACAGAAGCCATTCTATACCCCTAATCATTTCATTACCCCTTTCTGAACCTTTTCCAAGTCCAATATATCTTTTTTGAGATGGGGCAACCATATCTGCATGCAGTATTCAAGGTGTGGGCTTATCATGGATTTATGTAGAGGCAATAAGATACTCTCCGTCTTATTATCTATCCCTTTCTTGATGATTCCCAACATTCTGTTTGCTTTTTTGACTGCTGATGTACATTGAGTGGATGATTTCAGAGAACTATCCACAAAGACCCCAAGATCTCTTTCTTGAGTGGTAACAGCTAACTTAGACCCCATCATTGAATATGTATAGTTAGGATTATGTTTTCCAATATGCATTACTGTGCATTTATGAACATTAAATTTCATCTGCCATTTTGTTGCCCAGTTACCCAGTTTTGTGAGATCTTTTTATAGCTCTTCACAGTCTGCCTGGGACTTAACTATCTTGAGCAGTTTTGTATCATTTGCAAATTTTGCCATCTCACTGTTGACCCCTTTTTCCAGATCATCTATGAATACATTAAATAGGACTGGGCCCAGTACAGATCCCTGACAGATACCACTATTTACCTCTCTCCATCGTGAAAATGGACCATTTATTCCTATCCTTTGTTTCCTGTATTTTAACCAGTTACCAGTCCATGAGAGAACCTTCCCTCTTATCCCATGACTGCTTATTTTGCTTAGGAGCCTTTTGTGAGAGAACTTGTCAAAGGCTTTCTGAAAATCTAAAAAGCTATATCCACTGGATCGCCTTTGTCCGTATGCTTGTTGACTACACCAAAGAATTCTAGTAGATTGGTGAGGCATGATTTCCCTTTACAAAAACTATGTTGACTATTTTGTTCCTTACAATAGTTTCAACCGATTTGCCCGGCACTGAAGTGAGGTTTATTGGCCTGTAGTGCCCAGGTCACCTCTGGAGCCCTTTTTAAAAATTGGCATCACGTTAGCTATCCTCCAGTCATTTGGTACCAAAGTTGATTTAAATGATAGGTTACAGATGACAGTTAGTAGTCCTGCAATTTCACATTTGAGTTCCTTCAGAATTCTTGGGTGAATACCATCAGGTCCTGGAGACTTATTACTGTTTAGTTTATCAATTTGTTCCAAAACCTCCTCTAATGACACCTCAATTTGGGACAGTTCCTCAGATCTGTCACCCAAAAAGAATGGCTCAGGTTTGGGAATCTCCCTTACATCCTCAACAATGAAGACCGATGCAAAGAATTCATTTAGTTTCTCTGCAATGGCCTTATCATATTTGAGTGCTCCTTTAGCATCTTGATCATCCAGTGGCTCCACTGATTGTTTCACAGGCTTCCTGCTTCTGATGTATTTAAAAAAAATTGCTATTACTTTTGGAGTGTCAGGCAAGAGTTAAAATTTAGCTAACAGCTAAGACAGAAATCACAGATCAAGCAGAAATGCTTCAGTAGCCCAAGGGCACTGACAACTGTAAACAACTGATAAACTTATATGATCAAATGCCCACCCAGTAACTCAGCTCTTAGAACAGAACAAACCCTCCCTTCACTGCCCACTGGATATCTGTAAGCACCCACTCCTACCCCACCCCCACCCCACCACTTTCCCCTGCAAGGTAGCCATAGATACTTGATGCAAGAAGGATTACCTTTATATGTATGTACAGTTCCTATTTTCATCTTTGTTCAGAGTTCTCTTTTGACTTGTAACAATGCCTGTTTTTGTATGTCCAGATAAATGTAAATAAATTAATAAGAGAATGTATATAACTGGCCACTATGGCACCATATTTTCAAAGCTGTTTATCAGTCTTCCTGGTACCGTAAATAAACACCCTTCAGTATTGTCTATGCTTGACCGATTCTTGGGGAAAAGAATCTTTTTGCCTAACAGGAGACATTGGCTAGCTGTTCTTCAAATTTTCTTTTCGTCTTTCTAATTATATTTTTCACACTTGATTTGCCAGAGTTTATGCCCTTTTCTATTTTCCTCATTAGGATTTCTCTTCCATTTTTTAAAGGATGCCTTTTTGCCTCTCACTCTTTCTTTTACTTTGTTGTTTAACCATGGAAGTGACGAAGAGTCCTGTGGCACCTTAAAGACTAACTAAAGTATTAGAGCATAAACTTTCGTGGGCTAATACCCACTTCATCGGATGCATGCAGTGGAAGTATCCAGGGGCAGGTATAAATAGGTAGGCAAGAACCAGGTTAAAGATAACAGGGTGGGTCCAATGAGGCTGAACCAGCTGTTATCTCTAATCAGGGAGGGTGAGGTATTCCTCTAGCAGCTGAATTGGAGGTGTGAACAGCGAGAGACGAGAAACTGCTCTTGTAGTTAGCTAGCCATTCAAAATCTCTATTCAGTCCCAAATTGATTGTGTCAAATTTGCAAATGAATTGCAACTCTGCAGTTTCTCTTTGCAGTCAGGTCTTAAAGTTTTTTTGCTGCAAAATGCTGACCTTTAAGTCTTTCATGGTGTGTGCAGGGAGATTGAAGTGTTCTCCTACAGGTTTTTGTATATTGCCATTCCTGATATCTGATTTTTGTTCATTTATCCTTTTTCGTAGGGACTGTCCAGTTTGACCGATGTACATAGCAGAGGGGCATTTCTGGCACATAATGGCATATATTATATTGGTAGATGTGCAGGTGAATGAACCAGTGATGGTATGGCTGATCTGGTTAGGTCCTGTGATGGTATTGCTGGTGTAGATATGTGGGCAGAGTTGGCATCGAGGTTTGTTGCATATATTGGTTCCTGAGTTAAAGGAGTTATGGCGCGGTGTGCTGTTGCTGGTGAGAATATGCTTGAGGTTGGCGGGTTATCTGTGGGCCAGGACTGGCCTGCCTCCCAAGGCCTGTGAAAGAGAAGGATTGTTGTCCAGGATGGGACAACAATCCCAAACAGGTAAACATCAAAAAAGAGCTTTCCAACCTGGAGACCTTCATAAACATCCAACCTTCCACACAAATAGACTTTACTAAAATAAGACAGGAGATCTATTTTACACACTTCACCTATCTACAAAAGAAAAAGGACTGCAAGCTATCTAAAATCCTACCTGCCACATGGGGCCACAACAGTGGTACCCCTAACTCACCCAGCAATATCGTCAATCTATCCAGCTACACACTCAGCCCGGCAGAAGAGTCTGTCCTATCTCGAGGACTCTCATTCTGCCCCGCCACCCCCACAAACAAGATACAATTCTGCGGTGATCTGGAAGCCTACTTTCGTCGTCTCAGACTCAAAGAATACTTTCAAGACAACATTGAACAGCGCACTGATACCCAGACACCATCCCACCAGCAGCACAAGAAGAAGAACTCCACATGGACTCCTCCTGAGGGTCGAAATGACAGTCTGGACCTATACATAGAATGCTTCTGCTGACGTGCACAGGCAGAAATTGTGGAAAAACAAGATCGCCTGCCTCACAACCTAAGTTGTGCAGAACGCAATGCTATCCACAGCCTCAGAAACAACCCTGACATCATAATCAAAGAGGCTGATAAAGGAGGTGCTGTTGTCATCATGGACAGGTCTGACTACCAAAAGAAGGCTATCAGACAACTCTCCAACACCAGTTTCTACAGGCCACTTCCCTCAGATCCCACAGAGGAATATACTAAGAAACTGCACCATCTACTCAGGACACTCCCTACAGTAACACAGGAACAAATTAACATACCCTTAGAGCCCCAACCAGGGGTACTCTATCTATTACCCAAGATCCACAAACCTGGAAATCCTGGGCGCTGCATCATTTCAGGCATTGGCACTCTCACTGAAGGACTATCTGGCTATGTGGACTCTTTACTCAGATCCTGCGCCACCAGCACTCCCAGCTATCTCTGTGACACCACCGACTTCCTGAGAAAACTACAATGCATTGGTGATCTTCCAGAAAACACCATCCTAGCCACCATGGATGTAGAGGCTCACTACACAAACATCCCACACAGAGATGGAATACAAGCTGTCAGGAATAGTATCACTGATGATGACACAGCACAAGTGGTTGCTAAGCTCTGTGACTTTATACTCATACACAATTACTCCAAATTTGGTGACAATATATACCCCCAGACCAGTGGCACTGCTATGGGCACCCGCATGGCCCCACAGTATGCCAACATCTTTATGGCTGACCTGGAACAACGTTTCCTCAACTCTCATTCACTCACGCCCCTTCTCTATCTATGCTACATTGATGACATCTTCATCATCTGGACCTATAGGAAAGAAACTCTGGAAAAATTCCACCATGATTTCAACAGCCTCCACCCCACCATCCATCTCAGCCTGGACCAGTCTACACGAGAGGTCCACTTCCTAGACACCACGGTGCATATTAATGACGGCCACATCAACACCACCCTATACTGAAAACCTACCGACAGCTACGCCTACCTTCATGCCACCAGCTTCCATCCCGGACACACCACACGATCCATTGTCTACAGCCAAGCACTGAGGTACAATCGTATTTGCTCCAACCCCTCAGAAAGAGACCAACACCTACAAGATCTTCACCAAGCTTTCTCAAAACTACAATACCCGCACAAGGAAATAAGGCCACAGATCAACAGAGCCAGACGTGTACCCAGAAGCCTGCTGCTGCAAGACAAGCCCAAGAAAGAAAACAACAGAACACCACTGGTCATCACCTACAGTCCTCAGTTAAAACCTCTCCAACGCATCATCAGTGATCTACAACCCAACCTGGACAACAATCCTTCTCTTTCACAGGCCTTGGTTTTTATGGTTGCTTTACATGTTGATATTTCACCTGTCCTGTTTATGTAACACTTTAAAAATCAGCAAAAGGTTATATAAATAAAATGTATTATGAAACAAAAGGCAAAAAACTATTATGTACATAGTTTAGTCCTATTCAGTGTCTACTCGGCACTTCTTGGCTTGTCTCTTGTATTCATTAAATGGAGCATCTCTTGTCACTGTCCAGCAATAGTCTGCAAGCATTGATGGGCTCCATTTGCCCTGATAGCGTTTCTCCATTGTTGCAATGTCCTGGTGAAATCGCTCGCAGTGCTCGTCGCTCACTGCTCCGCAGTTCGGTGGAAAAAAATCTAGATGAGAGTGCAAAAAATGTATCTTTAGTGACATGTTGCAACCAAGGCTTTTGTATGCCTTGAGGAGGTTTTCCACCAACAACCTGTAGTTGTCTGCCTTGTTGTTTCCGAGAAAATGTACTGCCACTGACTGGAAGGCTTTCCATGCCATCTTCTCCTTGCCACGCAGTGCATGGTCAAATGCATCATCTCGAAGAAGTTCACGAATCTGAGGACCAACAAAGACACCTTCCTTTATCTTAGCTTCACTTAACCTTGGAAATTTTCCATGGAGGTACTTGAAAGCTCCTTGTGTTTTGTCAATGGCCTTGACAAAGTTCTTCATCAGACGCAGCTTGATGTGTAAGGGTGGTAACAAAATCTTCCTTGATTCAACAAGCGGTGGATGCTGAACACTTTTCCTCCCAGGCTCCAATGACTGTCGGAGTGGCCAATCTTTCTTGATGTAGTGGGAATCTCTTGCACGACTATCCCATTCGCAGAGAAAACAGCAGTACTTTGTGTATCCAGTCTGCAGACCAAGCAAGAGAGCAACAACCTTCAAATCACCACAAAGCTGCCACTGATGTTGGTCATAGTTTATGCACCTCAAAAGTTGTTTCATGTTGTCATAGGTTTCCTTTATATGGACTGCATGACCAACTGGAATTGATGGAAAAACATTGCCATTATGCAGCAAAACAGCTTTAAGACTCGTCTTCGATGAATCAATGAAGAGTCTCCACTCATCTGGATCGTGAACGATGTTGAGGGCTGCCATCACACCATCGATGTTGTTGCAGGCTACAAGATCACCTTCCATGAAGAAGAATGGGACAAGATCCTTTGGACGGAAAATGGAAACCCTAACATCACCTGCCAGGAGATTCCACTGCTGTAGTCTGGAGCCCAACAGCTCTGCTTTACTCTTGGGTAGTTCCAAATCCCTGACAAGGTCATTCAGTTCAGCTTGTGTTATGAGGTGTGGTTCAGAGGAGGAGGATGGGAGAAAATGTGGGTCCTGTGACATTGATGGTTCAGGACCAGAAGTTTCATCCTCTTCCTCTTCCTCGTCTGACTCAAGTGAGAATGATTCTGGTGCATCAGGAACCGGCAGTCCTTCTCCGTGGGGTATTGGGCGTATAGCTGATGGAATGTTTGGATAATGCACAGTCCATTTTTTCTTCTTTGACACACCTTTCCCAACTGGAGGCACCATGCAGAAGTAACAATTGCTAGTATGATCTGTTGGCTCTCTCCAAATCATTGGCACTGCAAAAGGCATAGATTTCCTTTTCCTGTTCAACCACTGGCGAAGATTTGTTGCACAAGTGTTGCATCATATGTGTGGGGCCCACCTCTTGTCCTGATCTCCAATTTTGCAGCCAAAATAAAGGTGATAGCCTTTCTTAACCATAGTGGTTATACTGCGCTTTTGTGATGCAAAAGTCACTTCACCACAAACATATCTGCACTGTTCACACAAGTACGAGGCATCTCTGCTCACTTTGGCTAAACAGAAATGTGTCCCTTTGCAAAATCAAACACTGACAAATAAGACATCACGACACTGTACGATTTCTAGAGCTGATATAGGGCAATTTGTTCAGCAGAGTGATGTAAGCTTTGTCATGATTGCATCATCCATGACTTCTAGGAATAACATGATGCAATTCATATCATGTATGATGCAATACCAGCTTCAGATTGCATCATTCACTGTTTTGCCTAAAAAGCAAGTACTGTCCAAACCCAGTCATAGATTTATTCATAGATCCAGTCAAAGATGTATTTTAGTCATTTCTGGTTTAAATTGAGATCCCTTCCCTTTATAACTCACTTATCTTCCACCACTCCCATGTCAAGGGTCGTATATACTGACCCAATAGCATATCTTGAAAACTAGAGCCAATCAACAATTTTAAGCATCATTTTCATTCTCAGTGACCCAGAATTAGTAAAGTTTGACTACATTTATTTCAGAAGCATTTTGGCTGTAGAGCAGTGTTACCTGTTCTGTTCCTTCCCTCTGGTGCACCTGGCATTGGCCACTGTCGGACAACAGGATACTGAGCCAGACAGACCTTTGGTCTGAGCCAGTATGGCCATTCTTATGTTCTTATGTAAATATCTTGCAACACCTGCTAAAACAGTACTATGCAAATACTTGTTCTCACTTTCAGGTGATTCTGTAAATAAGAAGTGGGCAGCAGTATCTCCCATAAATGTAAACAAACTTGATTGTCTGAGTGATTGGCTGAACAAGAAGTAGGACAGAGTCGACTTGTATGAGGTGAATTGAAAATACTGCTTTTGTTTATCTTTTTTACAGTGCAAATATTTGTAATAAAAATAATAATATTAAGTGAGCACTGTATACTTTGTATTCTTTATTGCAACTGAAATCAATATATTTGAAAATGTAGAAAAACATCCAAAATATTTATAAAAATTTGAATTGATGTTCTATTATTATTTAGCAGTCCAATTAAAACAGAGATTAATTGTGACCTTTCTTTTAATCTTGTCAATATGTTTTGTGTTAAATGCATGCATAAACTGTGACTAATTGACAACCCTACTGTGGTAGGGTGGACCAGGTCTGGAGGTCCCCTGCTGGAGGCCTTGCAGCCCTGCGTCACCCTGTCCCAGAATACTGCAGTGGGAAGCCCTCCAGACTGCCTAAAGTGGCTGCAAAGGAACAACCAATCAGAGGGGCTGTTGGAGCAGCTAAGCTGGGGCCAGAAGGTCCCTATATAAGACAAGCAGCAGAGTTGAGAAATCAGTTTCTGTCTGGAGCTTGAGCAGTGAAGGCTGGGTGACTGGCTTGCTGGAAAAGCAGCAGTACCATGGACAAATCACTGTGGAGAGCTCACTGCAGACAAGACTGAAGCCCAGGGAAGGCTACTGAAGACCAAGTGCCTGGCTGGTGGGAAGAGCAGCGGGACCAGCAGAAGGTCAATGAGGACAGGATGAAACCCAGGGAGACCAAGCACAGAACCTGGCCAGACAGCGAGGGTACCGCTGGTCTGGTTGAAGACTGAGCTGCGTATACCAAGATGATTCCCGGCTGGATGATTGAAGAAGGTAGTGCCTCTCGGAGAAGCCTTAGAGTTATGGCCCTGTACCAGGGCTGAGCTAAGAACTTGGACTTTAAACCCTGGAAGGGGAGACAGTGTATGTGGCTCAGGCTGAGTCGCTGAAGACCCATTGAGAGAACGTTACCTTGTCTATTTGAGTTCTTTGAAGGGGTCAACAAACATGTGGATAAGGGGGATCCAGTGGACATAGTGTACTTAGATTTCCAGAAAGCCTTTGACAAGGTCCCTCACCAAAGGCTCCTAAGTAAATTAAGTTGCCATGGGATAAAAGGGAAGGTCCTTTCATGGATTGAGAACTGGTTAAAAGACAGGGACCAAAGGGTAGGAATAAATGGTAAATTTTCAGAATGGAGAGGGGTAACTAGTGGTGTTCCCCAAGGGTCAGTCCTAGGACCAATCCTATTCAACTTATTCATCAATGATTTGGAGGAAGGGGTAAACAGTGATGTGGCAAAGATTGCAAATGGTACTAAACTGCTCAAAATAGTAAAGACCAAAGTAGACTGTGAAGAACTTCAAAAAGATCTCACAAAACTAAATGATTGGGCAACAAAATGGCAAATGAAATTTAATGTGGATAAATGTAAAGTAATGCACATTGGAAAAAATAACCCCAACTATACATACAATATGATGGGGCTAATTTAGCTACAATTAATCAGGAAAAAGATCTTGGAATCATCGTGGATAGTTCTCTGAAGATGTCCATGCAGTGTGCAGCGGCAGTCAAAAAAGCAAACAGGATGTTAGGAATAATTAAAAAAGAGATAGAGAATAAGACGGAGAGATTAAAGAGGGTAGGACTTTTTAACTTGGAAAAGAGGAGACTAAGGGGGGATATGATAGAGGTATATAAAATTATGAGTAGTTTGGAGGAAGTGAATAAATAAGAGTTATTTACTTGTTCCCATTGTAGTCAGTAGGTACCGGTGTGGTGCTCTGCTCTTGTTCGATGATGATATCAGTCAGCTGCATGCGTGTTCCCTCTGTATGCTTTCTCAGCTCTGCAGATCGCTGACACAGCAGACCCCGAGAGAACTCCCAAAGACCACAGACTCTAGTAAGGTATGAAGGCACCTGGGCCAGGTTTATTGTCAAATGAAACACAGTCTCTAGCTTCGCCGGATTATCGATCAACAGGTCTGCTAGTCCCTATGTGCTCCCCAAACAATGGACACAGCTCAGTTAGTGACGGGATGCTCCACTACCCCCTAGGCTGGACAAAGATGTGGACTCCGAGACCTACTTTTATACAATGCAGGACCGATTACTCATCTCTACTGTCACATTGAAGGACAGCCCCTTGGCTCATTAGGGTACTGTCTCCCCCTTTGATCATGTTGGTTCAAACAAACCGATCTATCCATCACACTGTCCTTTTCACCCTGTCTCTGAGGTGCACCTGGCTGTTCCTTGTTGTCTCTGTGAAGTGTCCTCGTGACATCCAGGTGCCATCTCGGCACAACTACTTACATCATTAGCGTGTACTTTCTAGCAGCCCTTTTCTTGCCAACTTCTGTAATTAGGATCTGCCTCTGGCTCACAGCCCAGCTTTTTGCTTAGCAATGCCTGGAAGTACTTTGATTCAGGCTTCAGGCCTCATGCTAAGCCTCTGATACAAGAGTTTATGTTTCAGGGCCACATCTTACTACACCTATAATAGAAGAACTAGGGGCCACCCAATGAAATTAGTGGACAGCAGGTTTAAAACAAATAAAAGGAAGTTCTTCTTCACACAGCGCACAGTCAGCCTGTGGAACTCCTTGCCTGAGGAGGCTGTGAAGGCTAGGTCTATAACAGGGTTTAAAAGAGAACTGGATAAATTCATGGAGGTCAAGTCCATTAAAGGCTATTAGCCAGGCTGGGTAAGGAATGGTGTCCCTAGCCTCTGTTTGTCAGAGGGGGGTGATGGATGGCAGGAGAGAGATCACTTGATCCTGTTAGGTTCACTCACTCCGGGGCATCTGGCATTGGCCACTGTCGGTAGACAGGATACTGGGCTAGATGGACCTTTTGTCTGACCCAGTACAGCCTTTCTTATGTTCTTATGTTCTTAACCGTTGGCTGGCGGAAGGCGCTCACGAGAGGTGGGTGCCACCCTGAATAAAAAACTGGGATTGCAGGCATATCAGCCAGATAAAAGGGGGCACTAAGAGGAGGTAGGTGCTGACCCCGTTACACCTACTTAGAAATGTTACTGTATGCTGGTAAACTTTACTGCATTGGAGGCAATGTGTCTCATTCATAGGGCAGGAAGTATCCTGCATTAGCTTAATGAAGGATTAGTCTTAATAGAGTCTTAATGGAGTACAAAGGGAATCCTGTCTCTTACATGACCAGCAAATGTCAGCTACACAAGGGAGTACCCAAAAGAGTAGGGATGAACAAAGGGATTCTTAAGACTCCCAGATAGAAACACACAACTTAAAGGGGTGAGGGAAACCACTCCTCCTGCCAAAAAATATTTGGGTTTTTTTATATTGTCCTTATTTTTTTTGCAGGGTAAAACCTAAATTCTCTTTCCAACTGAAAGCACCAACCATCCTTGGTAAGTTTTTTTGTACATCCACAAAAAACAACAGTGTAGTAAGATGAGGCCCTGAGACATAAACCCTTGGTATCAGAGGCCCGGTATGAGGTCTGAACTGAAGTAATGGTTAAGTCGTTGCTAACATAAAGCAAAGCTAGACTGTGACCCAGAGGCAGGTCCCTGCTCACAGAAGTTGGCAAGAAGGGGGCTGCTAGAAGTACATATTAATCACTAATAACATTTGCCAAGATGGCACCAGAACACCTGGGTACGAACACATCCCACACAGAAAACACAGAACAGGCACACCTAGCTTAAAGACAGGATAAAAGGACAATATGATGAATAGACAATATGATGGATGGACAATATGAAAGAACAATACAATGGATAAACAGTGTGATGGATGGATAAGTTTGTTCAAACCAAACCTGTGAGAAAGCAATTAACTAAACCTGTGAGAAACCAACCAACCAACCCGTGAGAAAGGCAACCCCCTAATAGAGGGGCTGTACCTTGATGCGTCAGGAATGATGAGTAATTGGTTTGCAAAAGTATACATATATATAAGAATACATCCCTGAGTGATCATCTTTGTCCAGCCTAGGGGGTAGTGGAGTGTCCCGCCACTGACTGAGCTGTGTCCATTGTCAGGGGGCATAAATTTGTAGTATGTCCTGTAAAGCTTTGGTTCTCAAAGTGGGTGTCGCGACCCCTCGGGGGGTCGCGGCCTCCTTATGTGGGGGTCGCGAGCCTCGACCCCAGCAGCGGGCTGCTGGCTCGAGCCCAATCTCCAGGCGGGCGACCCGGCCCCTGCGGCGGGCTGCCGACTCCAGCCCCGATCCCCGGGGTGGGCTGCTGGCTCCTGCTGTGATCCCTGGGGCGGGCTGCCGGCCCCGGCCCCAGCCCCAACCCCAGAGGGCGGTGGGCTCCAGCCCAACCCCGCGGGGGGCTGCGGCTCCAGCCCTGATCCCCGGGACGAGCTGGCGGCTCCTGCCGCGACCCGCCAGTGGGCTGCTGACCCCAGCCCCGACCCCAGAGGGTGGCGGGCTCCAGCCCCAACCCCGCGGGGGGCTGCGGCTCCAGCCGCAATCCCCGGGGCAGGCTGCCGGCTCTTTCCCCGACCCGCTGGTGGGCTGCTGGCCTCAGCCCATACCCCAGCGGGCGATGGGATCCAGCCCCGACCCCCAGTGGCGGGCTGCTGGCCCCAACCCCGACCCCAGCGGGCTCCAGGTCTGACCCACGCGGTGGGCTGAAGGCTCCCGCCCTGACCCTGGGGGCAGGCTGCTGACCCGAGATCTGATCCCACTGGGCAGGCTGCTAGCCCCACCTCCGACCCCCAGTGGCGGGCTGCTGTGCTGGCCCTGATCCAGCCCCTGTGGTGGGCTGCTGGGCCCAAGCTCCTCCAGCCCAGCTCCACCCCCAACTCCACGCCACCTCCAAACGAAGGGCGCCAAACAGAAGTTTGGCCAGGCACCATTTTGCCTATGACTGACCCTGGTAAGGAGACAACATTCGCAGCTGAACAGGTACTTTTATTAACAGTCATACATATAAGTCCAAACTTTCTGCTGCAAATAATGGCCAGTTGTACTACTAAAACTGCTAAAAAACGAAAGTATCTCGAGTCTTACATTAAACTTGGCTTTACCAGTATCATCATCTCTGGTATTGAAAAAACGCAAAGTGTCATTTGCAGTGAAGTTTTGTCTGCTGAATCTATGAAACCCTGCAAAATGCAGCGACATCTTCAAACTAAACATCCTGAGCATAAAAATCGAAATGTGGATTTTTTCAAACGCAGAGAAGAAGCAACAAAGAAGGCCAGGCTTGATGCTGATGGAAGTTTCTAACAGCAAAAGTCCTCAGTTGTGGAGGCCTCTTATGTTGTCTCTCTACCAAAACACCACATACAGTAGGTGAGGAGTTTATTCTGCCAGCATGCAAAGATATTGTGGCACTTATGACTGGCAATGATACTGCCAAAAAACTGAATATGCTTTCCATATCTAATGATACGGTGAAACACAGAATATGTGAGATGTCTGAAGATATCAAAAAACAAGTTGTACATGAAATTAAACATTCTGCTTTCAGTATGTTCCACCTGCAACTTGATGAAACTACCGATGTTTCTTACTGTGCACAACTGATAGCATGCGTACGGTATGTCAGTGCTGGAGATGTTAAGGACGAGTTCTTATTCTGTGAACAGCTTGAAACAACCACAACAGCACAGGACATTTTCAATAAGGTGAATGCCTTTTTTCAAAGCAATGGCACTGATTGGAAAAAACTTTGTGGTTTCTGTACCAATGGTGCTCCAGCAATGATGGGTGCACAGTCTGGCTTTCAGCAGAAGGTAAAGTGTGTCTCACCTAATGTGATTGTCACTCATTGTGGAATCCATCATCAAGTCTTAGCTGCAAAGACATTGCCAATGTGCCTTAATGCTGTGGTGGATGTTGTTATATGAGCAGTTAACTACATTAAAGCTCATGCTCTGAATGGTCGTCTCTTTCGAGAGCTCTACAATGAAATGGGTGGTGAATATGAAGTTCTGCTTTTCCACACTCAAGTCCGATGGCTGTCTAGGGGACGCGCATTAAAGCGCGTTTTTATACTTCGTGAAGAGATGGCAGAGATTTTCCTGTGAAAACAGAAACAGGAGCTGAACAAAATATTCAGTGACAAGAAATGGCTTCTCTGCTTGGCATACCTAGTTGATATTTTTGGTAGCCTTAATGATCTCAATCTGTCACTTCAGGGAAAACGTTCAACATTAATAGACCTGACTAATAAAATCAAAGCCTTCCAGATGAAGTTTGATCTGTGGTGCAGGAAGCTGGACACAGACAGATATAGCATATTTCCGACACTTTCTTCGTTCAGCGAGGAGGAGGAAGTTAACATTGACAGTGTTCTCAAGTCCGCAATCAGTGAACATTTGAGAGCCCTTCATGAAGAGTTCTCACATTACTTCCCAGCGCTGCCAGAAGCACTTCATTCCCTGGTGAAGAACCCTTTCAGTGTGATAGCTGAGCAGTTACCTACTGATGATATTCACACACAGGAACAGTTTATTGACATGATCAATGATGATGAAGTGAAAGCAAAATTCACACAGCTGCCTCCAAACCAGTTCTGGTGTTCAGTTGCAAGTGAATATCCACTGGTATCTGAAATGGCCCTGCGAGTCCTTCTGCCATTTCCCACTACCTACGAATGCGAGTGGATTCTCCAGCCTTCTCACAATAAAGACAAAATCTCGAAACCAGCTTGATGTGAAGGATGACATCAGATGCGCCCTTTCTAAAACAACACCAAGAATAAAATTTCTTGTATCAAATAAACAGCATCATCCATCTCACTGATTTTTGGCTGCTTCAGGTCATTAATTGCTGTCAAGTATTAAAATAAAATTCTATTTAAAAATAACTTTTCCACTTATTTTTAATTCAATAAAAATGTGTTTTAGTCTTAATTTAAAAAGCAGTGAGAAAAGGTAAATCCATTTTAAGCAATAGGGTTTACATTTAGTATTTAACAGTATTAAATATCAAAAATATGTATTTAATTTCTAGAGGGGGTCGTGGTCAGAAGCTCAGTGTTTGAAAGGGGTCACCAATACAAAAAGTTTGAGAACCACTGCTGTAGAGTCTATAGGAAACTATCACTGTGCTTCGTTTGACAATAAACCTGGCTTGGGTTCCTTCGTATCTTACTAGAGACTGTGGTCATTGCGGGTTCTCTCGGAGTTTGCTGGGTCAGCTATCTGCGAAGAGCTGGGGCAGCACACAGAGGGAACATGTACGCAGCCAACTGATATCATCCAGCAAGAGCAGAGCACCACACCGGTAGCTACTGACAACAAACAGTTTTCTTTGCATTTAAGTTTTACTTTAAATGTGGTAATTATTACTGTGATTTCTTGTTTCTATTAGGATAGTACCTGGAAGCACAATACAGATACACAGTAAGAGACAGTCCCATCCCTGAAGAGCTTACATTCTAAAGAGAAATGGCAGACCCAGTTGGACAGTAGGAGTATTATCATCTCCATGTTGCAGTTTGATAACGGTCTATCCCATTTCTCCAGGCTGTGTGGCTGGGCAACACAATTATCTAGTGTATTTGCTGAGCAAATGGAAAAGGTAGAAGCATTGTGATTTGTGTTGCTAAGGTACAAATACCGAGCTAGCTAATAAAGTCCATTCTTGAATTATGAGAGGATCTAGACCAGTGGGTCCCAATTTTTTTTGCCAGCATGACCCCATTTTAATGAAATATTTCCTGTCGGAACCCCAGAAAACATGGTGTCCTCTGCACAACATTATCTCAGACACATCACAATTATGAGCCATGAGGAGGATGCCATTTTGCTCTACAAAGCGGTAACCTCATACATATGGTGCACGTGAGGTCATGCTATACAGAGCAAAATGGTGTTGTCTGCACACAAAGGATTGCCATGATCCCATCTGCTGATGGGTGGCCCCGTTTGGGGTTGTGAGCTACACTTTGGGAACCGCCACTCCAGAGACAGTGAAAGGCAGGCAATGACAAAGAATGCAGGGATTGGCTGCATTGAAACAAACCTTGAAAGCACCAACCACCCTGCTAAGTGTTCATGGATTTTCGGAGGTGATCCGGTCACTGGGAAAGGTTCAGTGGAAAAGCTCTAATACTGCTCAGTGCATAGATCCTCATGTCTAAGACCTCACAGTTCCCACTGCTGGAACTCCTGGGCTGCACTGGTACAAGGCTGGCAGAGGCAGTATCCCACCAGTTCAGGCCTCCCTCTGCTGTTGATGTGGTGACCGGAGGGGTTAGGACAAACCCTAGAGACCCTCCACCAGCCACAGCCGGCCTCCTTTGGTGTGTGTCAGAGAATCAGTATTTCCCTCTTCCCATCTCTCTGGTGAGTTGGGAGCATCTGGAAACTGGGAATCTCCATCTCTCCTTTATTCCCTACTTATCCATGTACCCCATTGCAGTGGTCCCAGGGCCTCCAATAACAAACACCTTCCTTTGATCAGGGTGCTTTGTAACAGATAAAGAAGCACGTGGCACACAACAATTTCGATTCTGCTGTAACAGAAAGCCTTTACTATGACCTCATCCTTTTCCAAATCACACACACCTCACCTGTGTGCACACTGTTCCTAAACAGATTCCTGGGCTTGTAATTAAGGTTTTCTGTTATAGTGAAAAACGATTAATGTGCTGCATTCAGTATGTCCCTGTGTCTACCGGAGTATGAAGTAATTTCTCTGGGGAGATGCAGTATGCTCATGAAGAACAGATGGGTGTATAGGTTTAAGGGACAGAGGGCCTCCTTAACCTGGCAGTTCTACGCTCCTCAGGGATTAGGTAGGTGGGTTTGTTACATAAGCAACCGGAATTGATTTCTAACAAGTTTGTTTTTTATTTAAATAATGACAATGGTAGAAGAGGAACAATGCATTATTTAAGGTTAGGGTTTACTCCTGGGGGAATTCTGTGCCAAAAAATTAAAAATTCTGCACACAATATTTGAAAATTCTGCAAAATTCTGCATATTTTATTTGGCAAAATAACAGAAGATAATCATGCCAGTTCCAATTATGTTGGTAATTTATTTCAAAATATCTGTCAGCAAATATGTCTAGCAATACAGACAAAAAAAGAAGATTCTGGTAAAAAAAATTGACAGATTCCTTAGTAGGCACATTAATGCAGAACTTTGAGTACTTCATTTAAATTACAATAAAGAATTTCCTGCACCTGTCAGAAGCAGTGCAAAGGCTTGGGGCAGTCAGGGGTAATGGGGGAGCTGAGAGAGATGGAAGGAGCCAAGGAATGAACCTGGAGGGTGTTGGGTGTGGGTAGGAGTTTTTATTTTGGGTGGGGAGGCGGATGGGATTGCTAGGGAGTTGGGAAGTCTCCCACATGCAGACCCTGGCTGACCCCAAGCCTCTCCCATTCAGTCAGGCACATGTCCCCTTGTCCTGGCATTCCCCGTTCCCATGCAGCACCCCTCCCCTACCCCCAGGCTCAATGTTGTCCCCCTACTAGACATTCTGAACTCCAGTCTGTGACCCCTCCAGCAGCCCTGTGTGCTCTGCTGGATCCAACCCTGGCTCCAGAGACAAGGTGCTGTGATGAACTTCTACTCCTGGGGGAATTCTGCAGCTGGCTGTTCTTGTGCCACAGCGGCCTCTGGTGGGCAAAAGGCAGAACTGCAGCACTTCTTGGGCAAAATGTATTTTGTACAAGAAAATACAAAATTATGCAGGATAGAAGATTTCTGCATGTCCACAGATGCGCAGAATTCCCCCAAGTGTAAGAGTTGCTCTGAAGCTTGTTGCTCTTGTACACTGCATGCTAGCTAGACCAAGAGTAGGCAACTGGTGTTTTCATGGTCTAATGAGGTTCACATGATGAAAATTGCTTCTACTCCCCAATTCCTTCAAATATTTTCTCAAGCTAATTTTAGCTCTGATAAGAGTGTGCTGATTGAGAGACTCCAAATGACAATTCTCATTGTCTTTACAGAGAAAATGAGATCTTTCCCCTCTCACATGCCTTAGGCCTGAGCTAGAGGGTTTCTTCTAAGGGCAAAAGTGGAATTTAGTGTTGTATGCTTTGGTCTCTTCAATAAGACTGTCACCAAGGAAGGCAATAATTGCCCATCATTATCTCTTGTCCACTTGGAACCTGACAGAGAGGCACAGTGGCCTGTGGAAGCTTTCAGATAATAGAGAGTTAGTTGCTACTGTTCTGGATTTGAACTGGTGACCTAGCAGATAGAGAGAAACAGATGAAACTCCTACTAGGGAAGTGTCCTGAATATTGAACTGTGATACACCACCAGAAAGGGAACTGAACTGTTTAGTGGCCCAGCTGGAAAGCTGGGGTAAGAAAGGCCCAGAGGACCAAAGAGTCTCCAGGCAGGGAACCATGCAGGCACAGCCCTATACCACTATTTGAAAATTGGGGGCTTTGTGAAGGATAGCCCTGAAGGGGCTGCAGGACCATTTAAACAGGATTACCATAAATCCATATTTTTCCCAGACACATCCAGCTTTTTGGTTCTTAAATTGCCATCCAGGAGGACTTTCCAAAAAGCTGGACATGTCTGGAAAAATACAGACATACGGTAACCTTAGCAGGAGCTGTGTGTCTGGGATGCTTGCCCAGCGCAGCTAATGTATAACCCCCTTTCTGGCGCTGTGCAAGGCAGTGCCACAGCTTTGACAGCCTCCGGCCAGCCAGAAAATTATCTCCTTCTTCCTCTGACCCTACGCTGGGCGCACAGCACTGCTCAATGCTACAGGAGCCCTGTGGACCGCTGCTCGGCCCTGGGGCTCCTGCTGCTGCCCAGCAGTCCTGGCTATTCTACTAGGCCTGTAGCCTGCTGCTCCATGCGCTGCTACCCCAGGGTAGCAGGTACTTCCCCCAGTGCACCTTCTACCCTGCCTGCAGCCAACCCCGCACCCCTCTGTCTCCAACTAGCCCTGCCTCACACCCCTCTCTGCAGTCAGCCCCAGAGCCTGCTGCTGGGACAGGGACAAGCAGAGCTTGGTAAGGGGCCTGGCCGCTCCACAGGACCCCTCAACCCTTCATCCCCCGCCACACAAGCGGAGAGCAAACCTGCTCTAGCCCCTCCTCCGGGCCAACCTGTAGCTGCGATAACCCAGGCAACTAACAGCCTGGGGGCAATTTATCAGCCACTTATGTCCAATCAGGGATCAGGACCTCGGACTTCAGCCAATCGTTTGCCGGCGTGGGTGGGCGCTACCGGAAAGCGGAGAACGGCAGCTTTACAAACCAATCAGATGCCGAGGCTTTATAAGAACCCCCCCTCCCCCAGTGTCAGAGCAAGGGGTGGGGTCGCCGTTCCTCCACCAAGATGGCGTCGGCCGGTGCGGGGACGGTGGCGAAGGCGGCGGGCGCGGCGGTGAAGCCGATCTTCAGCCGGGACCTGCGCGAGGCGAAGCGGAGGGTGCGGGAGCTGTACCGCGCCTGGTACCGGGAGGTGCCCAATGCCGGTGAGGGCGGCGCCCTGCGCAAGGTCAGAGCCACCGGCGGCTCCGTTACGGGACCGTGTGGGCTGCTGGGCTTCCCCGGAGCGCTGGGCTGCGGGGAGGCCTCGGCCCCCTTCCCGGTGGCAGCGCCTCGGGGCAGCTGCGAGCCTCTCTGTTCTCCTGCCAAGCGGCCGGGCCGGGCTGACCTTGGGGCTTCAGTGCGCGGAGTGGGGGCGGGGGGCTCTGCCCGTTTCTTCCCTTCCTTGCTTGGAGACCCCGTGCTGGGCAGGACTCCCCGCGGCCCTGCGCTGGGATCTGTTTGCCGCTGGGGCTCGCTCAGGTCACCTGGGCTCTGTTGCTAGCTCTGCCAGTGGCCTGTTGTGTGACCTTGGCCATGTCACTCTGCCTCCGTTTCCCTATTTGTAAAACTGGGACCGTGATCGTCCCTCTTCTTTGTGAAGCACTTTAACATTCTAATGGGGGCGGTGGTGATGGCTCTAAAGAGGTTATTTATTCTTACATGCTTCCTCTTCCACTGAATCCTGATGGATTTGGACACCAAATACTTCTGTTGTGTGGGCTGCCTTCCCCATTCAGCAGCAGGGAGAGTATCTAATGCCTGTACTATTGGCACAGGTTACAAAGTATACCTTTTTAAAAATCAACTACTCCTGTCCAATTAGGCATCAGGACCTTGGACGACTTTGATTTAATGTGAATGGCTCTTAGACTTTAAAGTCAGGAGGGACTGTCATGATCAGACTCTAGTCTGATCTGTGCATTGCAGACCACAGAACCTCACCTATCCACTCCTGTAAAAGACCCCTAACCTCTGGCTAAGTTACTGAAGTCCTCAAATCATGATTTAAATACTTAGAGTTACAGAGAATCCACCATTTCCACTAGTTTAAACATGCAAGTGATCTGTGCCCCAGGCTGTAGAGAAAGGCAGAAAACTCTGGGGTCTCTGACATCTGACCTGGTGGAGAATTCCTTCCCAAGCCCAAATACAGGCATGTCGCATCTTGCGTGAGGGTTCCGTTCTGCGGTTACCACGTAAATTAGAAACCGTGTATAGCTAGAACCCATTGACTTCAATGGGAAGTGAAATTGCACCCCCTACAGGAAGTTTTAAAAAATTTTTCTTTTTTTGCGGACCGCGTAAAGCGGAAATCACTTATGTTAAATACGCCTAAGACGTGACATGCCTGTATGAAAATCAAGTAGACGCTGCCCATGTGGGCAAGACCCACCAGCTAGTCAGCTGGGAAAGAATTTTCTATACTAACTTTGAGCCCTTCCCATCTAGTGTCTCATCATGGGCTGTTGGAGATATTTGCTGCTAGCAGTCACAGATCAGCTATATGCCATGCAGGGGAAGGGGTTGTCATTCCTTCATGGACTCTTTTCATGACAGCAGGACATTAGTGGCTCATAGTCACCCTGCAAGCAAACAGCACACCCAGGTCATTCTTCTCTTTTGTCATTTCCAGCTGTTAAATCCCTAGCTTATAGCAAAATTTGTTGTTAGTCCCTAAATGTATGACTTTGCACTATTTCATTTCATCCCATTTCTATATTACTCCAATTTTAAAGGTCATCCAGATCTTCTCTGATATTCCGGTCCTCCTCCATTTTGGCTATACCTCACAACTTTGTATCATCTGCAAACTTTATTAGCATACTCCCCCTTTCCGTGACAAGGTCATTCATAAAAATGTTAAATGAGATTGGTCCCAAGACCAGTCCCTAAGGAACTCCACTAGTAACCTCTATCTAGCCTGACAGGTCACCTTTCAGTATGACCTGCTGTAATCTTCCCTTTAGCCAGTTCCTTATCCACTTTTCAGTTCTCATATTAATTCCCATCTTTTCCAATGTAATTATTTCTCTACTGTATAAACCTGTAGGGACATCTTGTCTGGTATCCTGTTTCCTTCAGTGAACAATACTGGATATTCAGTGGAAAATCATAAGCCTTACTGTTTGTACCCCTACCCTCTGTGGTATGATATGATACATTCCATCAGCTGGGGACAAGAATTATTGAGTCTGTATGTAACTGGATCTTCTGCCACTTATTTTGTGATGCTGCAAGTCATCTTGATATATATGTATTTTTTTCAGTATTGACTAGCACATTTTTCAAGGTGCATCCCATCCCAATGGCTGGAAGGGGCCTAGAGAAGAGAGAAAATATGCATGTCTTCTCTTCTAACTTTGATCTCTTAGCCAAGTAGTGGGTGAAGCTTGTTCAATAAACTCTGCAACGTAAGGATGTCTTTTATAACTGCCTAAGTCTGCAAAACTGAGCTGTTCAATTTCTGATTACAATTTTTAATAACTTCTAGTGGAGGCATAATCTCCAGCTTAGAAATACAAGAACAAATGTTTCTTTTAAGTGTTCCATACATACAAAATTGAGACACTCTGTGGTGGAAAACTTTAGTGCATTGGTGATGACTCCTGTGAATATTCTCTGCTCTTTGTCTAGTACATCTGTACCAGTTGGACATCTCGGTGAAACGGGGGCGTGATAAAGTGCGGGAGATGTTCATGAAGAATGCTCATGTCACAGACCCCAGAGTGATTGATCTACTGGTTATAAAGGTAAAACAAACATACTTTCTCAAATCCACCAAGTGGTGTGATTAACATGTATAAATAGTAGTGGGAGAGCGTGGCTCTTTATCAGTGTTCTATAGCAGCGGTCCTCAAACATTTTTGGCCGTGGCCCCCTTCCGTGGAGCGGCGTCTGCTCGCGGCCCCCCAGGGTATGTCCACCAAACAGAAAGCTTTCGCTTTATGTGGTGTCATTTCGGGGGTACAAAAATAGACCGCTGCCAAATTCGGCGGTCTCCCGGGAGGATTCGGTGGCGGTGCCGGGGTCTCACACACCCCCGGGGGTGGGCTTGCACACCCCACTTTGACGACCACTGTTCTGTAGAACAAGCTGAGATATTGGAGCCCATTAAGATCAGAGTAATGTAGTTAGGATACGTATTTCAGTCACAGATACTAGAGGAGAAAAGACCTCCTTGTCCTTATAAAACAGGTTGATCTTTATAATAGACTCTTAACTAGGGCTGTCGATTAATCACAGTTAACTCAAAAATTAATCTGTTAAAAAAAATTAATTGCAATTAATCGCACTGTTAAACAATAGACTACCAATTGAAATTTATTAAATATTTGTGGATATTTTCTTCATTTTCAAATATATTGATTTCAATTACAACACAGAATACAAAGTGTACAATGCTCACTTTATATTTATTACAAATATTTGCACTGTAAAAATGAGAAAATAGTATTTTTTATTCACTATAGTGCAATTGCTTTATCATGAAAGTGAAACTTACGAATGTTTTTTTTGTTACATAACTGCACTCAAACAAAACAATGTAAAACTTTAGAGTCTACAAGCCCATTCAGTCCTACTTCTTGTTCAGCCAGTCACCAAGAGAAACAAGGGTTTTTTTTGTTTTGTTTTGTTTTGTTTTTTTACATTTACAGGAGATAATGCTGCCCATTTCTTAATTACAATGTCATCTGAAAGTGAGAACAGGCGGTCGCATGGCACTGTTTTACCTGGTGTCGCAAGATGTTTATGTGCCAGAGGCACTAAAAATTCATATGCCTCTTCATGCTTTGGCCATTGTTCCAGAGGACGTGCTTCCATGCTGATGAAGCTCATTAAAAAAATGCATTAAATTAGTGACTGAATTTCTTCTGGGAGAATCATATGCCTCTTGCTCTGTTTTGCCTGCATTCTGCCATATATTTCATGTTATAGCAGTCTCGAATAATGACCCAGCATATGTGGTTCATTTTAACATTTTTACTGCAAATTTGATGAAATGCAAAGAAGATACAATGTGAAATTTCTAAAGATAGCTACAGCTTGACCCAAAATTTAAGGATCTGAAGTGTCTTCCAAAATCTTAGAGGGATGAGGCATGATGCATGCTTTCAGAAGTCTTACAGGAGCAACACTCTGATGCTGAAACTACAGAACCCAAGCCACCAAAAAAGAAAATCAACCTCTGCTGGTGGCATCTGATTCAGATGATGAATACGTGTCAGTCTGCATAGCTTTGGGTCGTTATTGAGCAGAACCCATCACCAGCATGGATGCATGTCCTCTGGAATAGTGGTTGAAGCATGAAGGGACATACGAATCTTTAATGCATCTGGCATGTAAATATCTTGCAGGCACTGGCTACAACAGTGCCATGCAAATACCTGTTCTCACTTTCAGGGACATTGTAAACAAGAAGCGGGCAGCATTTTCTTCTGCAAATGTAAACAATTTTGTTTGTCTGATTGGCTGAACAAGGTCTTGCAGGTTCTAAAGTTTTACATTTGTTCTGTTTCTGAATGCAGGTTTTATTGTACATGATTCTACATTTGTAAATTGCACTTCCGCGATAAAGAGATTGCACTACAGTGAATTGAAAAATACTATTTCTTTCGTTTTTTACAGTGCAAATATGTAATCAAAAATTTAAATTATATATGAAAATGTAGAAAACATCAAAATATTTAAATAAATGATATTCTAGTATCGTTTAACAGTGTGATTAATCTTTTTGACAGCCCTACTCATAACACCAAAGAGGAGAAGTTTAGTTAATAAGACTGCTCTTCTTCTGCATTTGCAAACAGGAATTGTCCATTAGATGAAACAGTTGTGTTTAAGGATTCCTGTGTCTGCTTATAAAAAGTGATGGGGTCACAATGGCCAATATTCCATCAACAGTAATCTTTCCATTTCCCATACTTCTATCTTATTGTGTTTTTTCAATCAGTCGGAGGCATTAGACATTACAGAAATACTTCTGCAGTAAAGGTTGGTTCGGGATTTTTAAGTGGGTGGCCGAGTTTAGTCAATATTTCCTAGATAAGCTTGCCGGATATGTATTCAGGGCTCTAGATCTGTGTCTGTCAAAGGGAGAATAAAATTACCAAAACGCACAGACAGCATCCTTAGCATTTCAGAACAAGTGGCCAAAGCAAGACCAACTGAACTCTGAAGTAGCATTACTTTACCAAGAGATTCCTTCAAACTATGAGCTGCATGCTCACCTCTAGTGTTATACAAGTACCAAGACAGACAGACAGCATTTGTCAAATGTGTGTATCAGTACTTTAAGGGCAACAAAAATTAGAGGGATTCTTCAATTATCCCCAAACCAAGCATTATAAACCCAGAAATCCAGAATTAAAGTTGCTCTTAAAAGAGCACCAATCATGTTAAGGTAGGGAAATGTACAGTTTGGGCACCCAAACAACCTTACCTTGCCCTGTAGTAACATCATGTAATAACACTTCTGAAGGAGGTCAGATTAATGATCACAATGGCTCTTGTGGCTTTGGAATTTGATTGACATTTTAGACCCAAATTTAAGTTTCATACGTTTATACAAATGTTTTATTTTCATGGTGTCAGCAGAGTATTTACACACAGAGCTAAATAATCTCACTGGTGAATCTGGGTATTGAACAGGGATTCTAAAATAAAGGTGTCTGGAGCCTTGTTACGTGTCTTGAAGGGGGTGCTAGACAAGGGATGGGTTTCTGGCAGAGGAAAGGGGGCAAGCTATGATACCTGTATGGAGAAGAGGCTTGGCCTTTCTCTTCTGTGCATCTTGACACCTGCTGACAGGCTGTAGGGGAGTGGATGTTCAAAAAGTAGGTGGGAGGCTAGGAGTGCAGGTCATGAGAGGAGAGAACTAGAGATCTGGGTCACCTGCTCTGTGTGGTGGGAGTGGTGCAGAGGAAATCAGTAATGTGAAGCTGGGTAGGGTAATGCTGAGTATACTTGTTAGTGGGACAGACTTAAAAGACTAAGAGTGAGGTTAGTAGACTTTAAAAGGACTGAATAACTGAACTAACCAGTGGAGTTTTGTTAAAAAAAAAACAACAACACAAAACCACTTCTAAATGCAGAGGAAGAAATAAACCCAGCGATGCATTCTGTTCTCATCTGCTTATGCTAGTTAAGATTTCCTAACTGGGAATTGATCTATGAACCCTCGCTCTCTTTTTATATAAATGCAGGGGAAGATGGAACTACAGGAAACTACTCGTGCATGGAAGCAGCAGACACACATCATGAGGTTTTTCCATGAGACAGAAACCCCGCAACCCCAGGACTTTCTGTCCAAGTTCTATGTGGGCCACGACCCTTGAGACAAACTGACTGAAAAACTAATTCTATATTTCACTGTCTTACTGCAAATAAAACTCTGTAGAGCAGTTCTTGAAATTCTTCATAAGGAAAATAGCCATCTCAACACCTTGTAAGCTATTGTACTGATACAATGGGTTGTGTGCCGCAAGGATCCTATCTTCTGTTCCTGTCCCCCTTTTAAAGTATTGTGCTTGCTCTGGAACGTCTTGTAGCATGAGAAAGTAACTATCACGTATACAATGAGCTAAAGTAGGTTGGGAAACTTCAATTAGATTCAAACTTTAGTGAAGTAAGACTGTTCTTGATCTGGGCATAGGATATTAAGTACAAGCCACCTCAGAAGGAGTTGGAAACCTTTATGGAATGGGCCAGTACTGAAATTCCATAGTGGGGCTGATGGCTACTCTATTGGAGGCAGCTGTTGATCAGTTAGCACATTTTGAGTTTTGCTTGGACATTCTAACTTTACCTAGCTGGTAATTCTGGATGTGCTACTTGAGTCAAGTCTAACTTAAAAAAAACAAACTCAAACTCTCTGCCTTGGTCTGCCAGCCTTTTTTCCCCAGCAACACTTACTGTACACTTGCCTATGCAATTGACTACAACCTCTTAGAGCTGGTGTATCAAACTTTTTGAGAGCTCTAATGTCAGCAGCTAACATAACTATCTATTACTTTTGGGGGAATTTCACAAACACTTCAATGCCTGAGCTTGTCCACGTGCAGCCATGAGTGAATGCTGTGGTGGCATAGAATTAAGTTAATATTTATTTAGCACACTGAAGCCAAATCCTATGGTACCACGACAGCTCCTTTTTTTAATATCTTCGTGTATTAATACTCTCCCAAGCATGATGTAGGCCAGGCCTGCACAACCTGGAAAGCAGCAAGGGCCATATTACTGCCAAAAAAAACCCAGCTGCAGGCTGAAAAGCCCCACCTTTGCCCTGCCCCCATCCACTTCTCCCCCATCCCACTGCTTGGCTTGCCCCACCCCTACTCACCCCCCATGGGCTGCACAGTGAGCCTGTGTGGGCCGCATGTTGTGCAGGCCTGATGTAGGCTAACCCTTCTCGCATGCTTTGTCTGTAGTCCTGTCTACATTCCACTAAAGAGCAGAGCAAGAGGAACCCTTTTTGAATACTGGTCTGAGACTTTAAGGACCACTGAAGATAATAGCATGATAGATACCTCATGCCCTTATCTGTGGCAAAATGTAACTAGCTCTCTCTATGGTACAGCCAGTGTCTGTTTTTGCTGGGGACAAGTAAAATAAAACCCAATCATTGGTCATGCATCAAGGAAAGATTTTTTAGGTGCATGTACATGGTTTAAAAAACACCCTAAACAAATTTATCTTCAGCTAAAACTTGAAATTGGCCAGTGCTCTTTGTAATACTAGAATTAAAATAGCTTTACTATTACTGTTTTCAGTGGATATGTTCTTGAGATACTAAAGATAGTAGCACTTTCTTATGTATGTGATAGAAGGGGTCTTCTGCTCCCAGGGATTCCTTTTCCCCTGCCCTTGTAGAGTTGTGGCTCCCCATTTCAAGCAGAAGTCTGTCTGCTTGGGGTGGAGGTTGTCTTATCAGTGGTCCTACAAGGTTGGCAGAAGGCAGGGGGAAGGTGTAGAGAAACGTGGGTGTGCAGGCTTCTGCATAGCTTACAGCCCTGGCTATGTGAATTGGGGTCACTGCACAAAAGCTAGATAGCCTTCAGGAAAGCACCTGTACCTCACCTGGTAACACAAGCACTCTTGCGCTAAGGAGTAGCAGAATCTGGGTTATGCAATTTTCTCTACCCCCCACTTTCTTCATATCACTTATCCCTTCTCTGGACTAATAGCTGCCTTCTCCCTTTGACATTCTCTGCTCAGCCTCACAAGCAGAAGGACTGGTGTGGTAGGGAAATTAAGTATTCAAATTATAAACATTTAACATACAAATCTCTCCTTTAAAAAAAGAATCTTACAAACAACCATGCTGCTGCTGCTTTCTCACCCCAATAGGTAAGTACCTGAAGAGAGATGGGTAGTCAGCATTGTTACTAAAAAGTCAAATGCGTGCTGTGGTGGAGCATAGAGGCCAAGTCTCTCCCTCTAAACACAATCTACTACCAGCACCTTTCTGTTTAAATGAGGAATTACTAGCTAACTGTCTTAGCTAACGTTGGTAGATCACAGGAAGAGAAAGTGGTCTCTTGAGTAGTAAAAACCCTTTATAGGTCATATTGCAAAGGCATCAGTTCCACCAAGTAGAAAATAGTAAGCCGCTGTAGCTGTTGGACTGGTATGTTTGTGTCTGCTAGGACCAAAGTGGCTGCATTTGCTATCAGTCGCCTGTAGAGTTCCAGGAGTCTTTGAGTACAGCACAAAATCAAGAATGCTGAAATACTCTGATCTAGAAGTCAGAAAGCACTAGATTATTAGATCCAGCTCTGCAGAACAAGATGATTAATAATTAATATGATGGGGTCTGCAGGCTTATTAAAATGTTACTCTTCAAAGTATCAGACTGTTGACAGATCTGAAAGAATGAATATGAGTACCTGTCCACTGCCAGAAGGCAAATGAAATTAATTTTGTCTTTGTGCCTATTTCAGGACTAAAAGGGAGCAAGGAAATGTAAGATTTTCAGACAAGTGAGGCCTCATCAGAACCTTTTCAGGAATTAAGAGAAACAGAGGATGTGATACAAGGGGAGATTTCTAGCATCCAGAGATGGCTTCTTGAGAAAGAGAATAAAACTCATTAAACAAAAGAGCTGCTTTCCTGCAACCCCATTACCACATAACTGACACCCAACGCATTCTGGGATATTTGAAATATAAATAAGCTATTGCCTTGTTATCCCAACCTGAAAAAAAAAAAATACTCCAACCACACACAATCAGCAAAGGTAAAACCTTCAGAGACTACATGGGCCAATTTAACTGAAACAATAAGTACCTTTTAAAAACAAGAAGTCCAGGAAATTAGATTTATGTCTTTGAGGTTTGCGCATAGTCAGAACATGAGACACATTAGGTTTCTGATAGGAATGTTCATGCAACCCCAATGCAGATACAGAGTAATTTGTGGTGAAGCATCTAGCTGACTATTTAATTGTTTATGAAATGCCACAAAACATACTTGGTGAAGTTGACATTTGGTATTTAGAGTTTTATCCTCTGCATTAGCTGACATTAATTTTAAATCTACAATCTTGAAGTTGCATTTTAACCTTAGTGTGAGGTGAAGTTAATAGCACTTAATGCTAGAGCAGGCTGTATGGGAGCATTATAGTAACCCTAGGTCGGGTGTCATTTTGCAGCAATTGCTTTTCAGAGCAGGTGAGTCTACCTGCAGTGACCTTGCATATTCCAACATGAGTTATTTTTCTATAGTCAACAGACAGGTTTTAAAGCAATGCAATAGATTTCAGCCTAGTGTGGTCCTTTTATATATTTCCAATAGAGCAAAATAAGTGATAGAATCCTAGCCAAAAAGAAACAAGAACATATAAAGTCTGAAGCATCAATGCTAGTTAACAGAAACTTGGCTGAAAAGCATGAAAACAAACAACAAAACCCTTATATGGTTCAGTCTGCCATTCTTTATTCATAATCTAATCATTTATACTGCCCATGGTCATTATTACAGAAACCCAAGTGGTTTTAGGAGGTGAAAGGTTCAGTAGGCAAGGGTTGCTGGATCTACTGCATATACACCCCTTCCCAACTGCCATGTAGACATGAAGAGAACATTCATTGGTACAGAGGGAGGTCCATCTGTGCCTCCTTTCCTCTTTAAAACGAGGGAGGGGGCACGAGGAGACAGTGATGTCAGAACCAGTTCTTTGTCTATGGCTTTTTCCTTTCTGTTCTTCCATTACAACCCTGCAACAAGGTAAAAAGAAATGTTAGCCAGCACTATGGAACAGCCCCATGCTATTCTTCAGCTAGATAATACTGATTCTAGTCCACATTTTACAAGGGCAAAGCCCATAAGCAGAATCATGTGAAACAAGCTTCGTGTGCTGATAACTACAAACAATACAAACTGTGTGGCTGAAAACAGGGAATCCACCAATTTGAGAGTAACTGCAAACTTTTCAGAGGAAAACATGGCCAGGAACCATGGAAAAGAGGGTTAACAAAAGACTGGATTCACTAAACTGATATGGAAAAATTATAGAATGTTTGTGATGCTGAACCTCTTAAAAGGAAACACATGCATTCCACATCAAATATATTACCCCATTTCATCTTATGCCAATTGCCTTGTCCTCATTAAGTATTATTTGATGTACTATTTCAACTCTCTCTTTATCTACTATACAAGACTGGGAGCAACCAAAGTTTAATCCTCATTATTATAAACCATCATAACTTATATAAATCTTCAGCCTGAAGTATTTGAGTACTCTTTAGACTGCATACATAAGGACCAGTCACCATGTGAGAATGCAAGCTTTGGTATGGAATACAAGTCATCCTATGAATTAATAGGGGATTTTTTAGGTAGGCAGAATGTAATAAAGTTGGAATTAGCTTAGGATACCTAAGCTACCCCTACTACACTTGCAATGTGCTATGGCAATGGTTCCCAAACTGGGGGTCACAGAGGACCATCTGGGGGCTGCAGCAGGGCTTGGGCCAGCCCCCATGGGGGTGGGCAGGGAGTATCACCCAGCCTCGCTCCCAGCCACGGCTCTGGCCCCTGGCTCTGCTCCCAACCAAAGGGGTGCAGACACATTCCATTATAGGTAAGTGGGGGCACGAGAGGAAAAGTTTAGACATCATTGTGCTATGGTAATACAATTAATTATAGGAACCATTAAATTCAGTAGTCACTACAAGTAGCCAGTTTGTTTTATATCTGACCCAAATGACAAGACTTTGAACACATTATCAGTTTAGTACTAGCGCAAAAGCAAGTCTCACCTACAGCATTTATTTATATATTCTTTAGACTAGGTCTCATTCAAATACTGATCCAGGTCTAGCATATATATCAGATCACAGACAGAGACAGTACATCTGCAGGCTTTTATAGGATCAAGCACCAGTACTGAAAGTGCAACAGTTTTCCAAAGCAGTAGCAGTCTGCATCACCCAGTTACTAACCCCCTCCCTCTCCCATGCCAAACAGGTAATACAAGTAATTGAACTATTTGTGGCACTGATGTCATACCTTTAATCATCATCATCATCATCTTCTGGGACAAAGATATCATGTTCCTCGAGCAAGGCTGCAAAATTCTTACTGATCTGAGTCCCGATGTAGAGGAAAGGGATCACAATGGTAAATACTCGTAGGAGGCCAAAGGGCATCTATACATGTTCAGACAAAACAAATTAATCGCTATTAGCAAGTTCCATTATAGAGCAACTGATGTGCATTAATCTAATAGAGCAAGGAGGAAACTTTAAACTTCTGAGACCACATCTATAATACTCTGTTCTGTTCTGAGCATTCAAAAAGATATTAATAACCTAGAGGGAATTCAGAGAAAAGAAACAAAACTGATTAAAGATTAGAATGAAAAAAAAATGTGTGCAAGGAACCAGTAGAATTCTTCTGGATGATAAAGGGATATAATTAGGAGTAATATGACTAAACCATCTATGTTTACTCTACAATGTAAATATCTTCTACATTAAGATATCCAGCTACAGCAATTCTGTTCCCAAACATTTACAGCACAGTCTTGTAGCATAAGTGACATCATTCAATATTTTACCAATACTCCTGAATTGTGCTATTGGACTTTGCAAAGCTGTAGTAGCCTTTGGAAACATGTATATAACATGCCTCCATACCCATTTCCACTGCAAGAATGAACGATATTATAACAAGGCCCTCCAACAAGAAATTTTATTGAATAGAAGGGACTTTACTAGGTAGAACAGTCTCCCTAAGGAAATGGAGGTATTAAACCCAATCAATCGTCATTTGAAAGTTAGGCAGAACATTGAATACTATAAAACAGAATGGTGAAATCCTGTATGTTCATCCACTGAGCTCTTTGTTATGAAGTAACTTTATTATTCTATAGCACCCTTCCTCCTGCAGCATCCCAAAGTGTGTTATGCATTAAATACACAGAGAACACTCAGCCACCACTGTATTGCATCTGGAAAAAGGCAGTTCTGTTTGTATCAAGGAAGGAAAGTGAAGAAGAACTTTTGCACTATAAACTCTAAGGGAAGTTTTAGGAAGGTTGATTAACTACTTGACCAGAATTTGACTAGGGGGTTTAAGAATCTTACTCTTGCAAAAAGTGTCATGGGATTTCTTAATAACCATCAGTGATCAGGGTTTTTATTTTATAGCATACCTGAAAAAAGAAAAAAAGGCCCCAATCTATGCTGGACAGCTGGGGTTCTGTAATAACTCAGAGGAAAGATGGCCACCTACGTGATTACCAGTAGCATTGCCATCATTATTGTATTATGACTCCTCCCAGGCAAATACTAATCCCAGGCCCCACCCATCCTGTTCAGTTTATGAGAGCTGACAAAACCACAGTCTGAGCTGATAGGACTTAATTCGAATTTACTATAACATGATTGTGATGGGGCAGTCAGACACTCTGGTTTCCCCTATTCCATACAGCCCTCTTGAAAAGGTCCCTGTTTCAAACACACTGGTTTTAACAACTCAGCAAAGGGTAGGAATAAATGGTAAATTTTCAGAATGGAGAGGGGTAACTAGTGGTGTTCCCCAAGGGTCAGTCCTAGGACCAGTCCTATTCAATTTATTCGTAAATGATTTGGAGAAAGGGGTAAACAGTGAGGTGGCAAAGTCTGCAAATGATACTAAACTGCTCAAGATAGTTAACACCAAAGCAGACTGTGAAGAACTTCAAAAAGATCTCACAAAACTCAGGGATTGGGCAACAAAATGGCAAATGTCATTTAATGTGGATTAATATAAAGTAATGCACATTGGAAAAAATAACCCCAACTGTACATGCAATATGATGGAGGTTAATTTAGGTACAACTAATCAGGAAAAAGATCTACGAGTTGTCATGGATAGTTCTCTGAAGCAGCGTGCAGCAGAAATCCATGCAGTGTGCAGCGGCAGTCAAAAAAGGAAATGGGATGTTAGGAATAATTAAAAAAGGGATAGAGAATAAGACGGAGAATATTTTATTGCCCTTATAGAAATCCATGGTGCACCCACAATTTGAATACTGCATACAGATATGGTCTCCTCATCTCAAAAAAAGGATATACTGGCATTAGAAAAGGTTCAGAGAAGGGCAACTAAAATGATTAGGGGTTTAGAGCAGGCCCCATATGAGGAGAGATTAAAGAGGCTAGGACTTTTCAGCTTGGAAAAGAGGAGACTAAGGGGGGATATAAAATGATGAGTGGTGTGAAGAAAGTGAATAAGGAAAAGTTATTTACTTGTTCCCATAATAGAAGAACTAGTGGCCATCAAATGAAATTAATGGGTAGCAGGTTTAAAACAAATAAAAGGAAGTTCTTTTTCACACAGCGCACAGTCAACCTGTGGAACTCCTTGCCTGAGGAGGCTGTGAAGGCTAGGCCTATAACAGGGTTTAAAAAAGAACTGGATAAATTCATAGAGATTAAGTCCACTAATAGCTATTAGCCAGGCTGGGTAAGGAATGGTGTCCCTAGCCTCTGTTTGTCAGAGCGCGGTGACGGATGGCAGGCAAGAGATCACTTGAGCATAACCAGTTAGGGACACCCACTCTGGGACACCTGGCATTGGCCACTGTCGCTAGACAGGATACTGGGATGGATGGACCATTGCTATGACTCAGTACGGCCAGTCTTAACTCTCAGCCCCTCCCCTCATCCCGCTCCCTTAGAGCTTCCATCCTCCTGCTGTATCTGCTAGGCCAGTCTATGCATCAGCAAAGTCTTTTGCATGGGGGGAGGGATAGCTTAGTGGTTTGAGCATTGGCCTGCCATACCCTGGGGTTGTGAGTTCAATCCTTGAGGGGGCCATTTAGGGATCTGGGGCAAAAAATCTGTCAGGAGACAGTACATGGTCCTGCTAGTGTTGGCAGTGAGCTAGACTTGACCTTTCAAGGTCCTTTCAGCTGTATGAGATAGGCATATCTCCATATATATATATAAGGGGACTGAAGCTGAGAGCACTGTCACCCCGAACGAGGACCCCAGGCTGCTGCAGGGATTGCAACCCCCAGCATCCCACAGCCATCCCCCTCCCCCCACTTGGGCCCAGTGCCGTTTGCTGCCGGGCTCTGTGGCTCTGCCCCTCCCACCACAGCGGCAGCTGCTGGGGAGCGACTGGCTTCCCAGGGAGAGCCCTGACCCGGGACACCCCCAGCCGTGGGCGGAGGGGGAAGGGCATCCTGCGAGCGGGCAGCTCTGGGCCTGTGGTCCCTCCACTCCCGCCAGGTGACACGGCCCCCCCTGCAGCAGGGCCACCACCAGAGGGCGCTTCCGTATTCCTAGCGCCCCCACAGAGCCGTTCCCATTGGACTGGATCCTTAACTTTAATCCCGCCCTCAAGGGAATGACGTGTAGCCTGATTGGCCAACGCCCCTGTCCCTAACAACAGCCGGCACCTAACCGCCATCTACGATTGGTTGTTCCCCCACCCGGACTGTGCCCCTCGCCCCTCACTCACTTTGGCCGGCTTGGGTAAAATGGCGCCGCTGCGAGTGACGGTTTCGCTCCGCGAGGGCACAAGGGTCACCGCGGGGCCGCTCCGGAGCCCGCGAGGCCCCGCCCGCCCCTGGGAACCGGCCGCTGCCATCAGCAAGCGTCCCGCCAGACCCGCCATCTTCCTGCCTTTGGCCGCCCTGCCCCGGCCCGCGCTGCTATAGCGACGCGCCCCAGCTATCCCCGGGGCGCCGCCGCCTCCTCAAATCTCGCGATGACCGGGGAGGGGTGGGGGTGCCGGGGTAAAGCGTGTTGGCTCCAGTGCGCATGCGGAGGAGACCGCGCGAGGCGGGTAGGGCCTGTGAGTCGTCACGCACCGCTGTGTGTCCGCTCTCTGACCTCACCAGCCTGTTAGTCACCCAGGCGCTGTCCCCGGGGCTATGCGGGGCGTGACTCTGCCCTACAGTGTAACAGCAGGTGCAACCCCTCCCCCAGTCCCTTTGGCACAGCCCTGCAGTGTCCTGCTCCTTACCCCCTGAACACACACAAAGACCAACTGTGCTGTCCCCAGCGGGGCCGTGTACACGTTAGGGCAACAAACAGCAAATGTGAAAAATCAGGATAGGGTGGGGGGTAATAGGAGCCTATATAAGAAAAAGACCCCCAATTTGGGACTGTCCCTATAACATCTGGACATCTGGTTACCCTAGTACAGGTCAGCCTGTGTGATTTAACTCTAGGGCAGCACCTTGCTGAATATCACAGCACTCAGATGTAGGTAGAGTAAAAACAGGAATAAGATTATCAAACATTCAGAAGTCAAGTGTTAGTTCCATATAAACTATAAAGCATAACATGTAACATGCTTTCTAGAGACTAAACTTAACTGACAGGTTAAGCTCTCTAAAGAAGTTTCTCTCACCCCCAAAGTCCTCTGCAGCATTTGAAGCAAGGTTGGCTGGGTCCCATTTTCATGAATGTAAATGTACTGCCTATATATTTCCTAGGTGCAGAGTAAAGGGCGTGTCTTCTTTGCCTATATCGCCAAAGTGCACACTCCGATGGGATAACCACCCATGGCTAATTTTCCTGGGTTCTGCTGCTGACTTCACATTTATCTGTTGATTTCATATGTAAATAGGCATCCATTGTGTTTGCTTACAATGCTTCATTAACATCCAGACTCAGAGACAGGTGAATAATCATCTCTTGTCTGATATAGAATCTACAAACATATTTTGAATACCTAATCATGTATTTGCAATTATATTAATGACCAGGGTGATCCCAGTTTTAATTTAAAACTTCACACAACATTCTTTGGTGAACTAGAATGCACATACCAATGTCTAGATATTCCTGTAACCCAGCTGGCATTAAGGGGTTCTTGAGTCACAGCGGGCACTGCAAGGACCCCACCCTCCCAGTAGAATCACTGTCACATCGTTCTAGCCACACTCCTGAAGAGGCAGCCTCTGACAGCAGAATGGACTGTCAGCATTTCTCACATGCAGCCACCAGGGGCTTTTCTTGCAGCTACAGCCTCTTGGGTGGCTTGGCGGGAGGTGGGGGCAAAGCAGTGGCCCCTCGCTGGAGCACAAAAGCTGGAGGAATAGGCAACCAGTGAGTTGCGGTGGGGTAGGGCTTCAGCCCTGGGGTGGCAGACTCCAGGTAGGAGACTTTGGGCTCCATTCCCTGAACTCACTACCCCCTCAAAAAGCAACCAAAAAAGCAGAAGAAACAATAAGAAGAAAGACAAGAACATGCAAAGCATCTTATTTGTATTTCTATTCCATTTAGGTCCAGTAAAGAATAAAGACAACTATACTTTATTTTTATTATTGAGTCTTCAAAAAAAAGTCCTACATAAATAAATTGCAATGATTTGGACATGTACGTGTGCATATCCATTTGTGTTTCCTAAACTTAATTAAGTATTTTAGGAAAAATTGTCAGAGTGGCCACCGGTAAAAGTTGGTGGCCACACTCTGAGGCCATCAAAAAATTTGTTGCGAGAACCCCTGGACTAGACCCTTTAATGAACAGAAAAAGCTTAACCAGACAGACTGTTCCTGATTGGCTGTGGCACTCTCAACAGATTACGTACGCTAAATGGAGTCAGAGTTTAGATAGAAGACCTTTAAATGAAAATCTGCATTCAGCAGGAAGTGCTGAGGTACCACAGGGCACGTTTTTCCGAGTCAGTACTGTGTTAGTACCCCAATACCATGTTGCTGTCTTTCACATAAAATCAAGGCCCTTACTGCTTGGCTGTTCTATCGAGAAAGCATTTTTGCTTGAGTAGAGGGTACTGAGGATCTGTTCTGGACAATGAGGACAATGGCATTCTTTTGACCTAAAATTCCCACCTGGTTTCTTTTATGTCAGATTCTTTACTGATGTCTTCTCTGTTTGGATCTGTACACTGCAGTGTAGTATAGTGTTAAATAGCTGCTACATTCCACATCAGTGGTAGATTAAGTGTGTTGGCATATAATATACGGAGCCCACACTTCCAAGACACTGAGTGTCCTCAGTAGGGCTCTGTGATTCCATCCCTCAGCTCATTTATTTCCCCCCACAGCTTGGTTACTATACAAAGCAAAACACAGCATTTTTCACAACTCCATATAAAAGGTGCACCAATGTTTGGAATGGAGCATGTAATTAAGCAAAGAACAGAAGCAGAATACCTACAAAAACGTTATGAGTGGCTAGAGCTGTCAGGTTGTGGTAACCCTGATGTTAGGTGTCATTTAAAATGCTCTCTCTGATTTAATCAATATCAACAGACATTACAAATTCAAAAATGGTTTATTTAGCATTACTAGCTTAAAATACAAATGTTAAAAAATGCACGATATATTGTTTTACGTAAAATAAAGGCCATGCAAAACTGCCTTCTTTAAAAAAATACAATATCTATTTAAAGTACTTAAACACTTCAACATAACTAGAGACAAACACTGCAAGTTGTTTTTAGTGTTCTTTGTACAGACTTTTCAAGTGAATTTGGTGCTGGCAAAAGATGCTAGATTAGCAGCACTGGAGACTCATCTCCACTTAAACCACAGACCCAAGTACATCACAGATGCAGGCTTCCAACCATCACCTCCTGTTAATCGTCTGGATATGCCACCTGTATGGGTGAGCAGGCAGGTCAGTCTCCATGGCTATTTGAACCTTTGGCCTCTCTACTAAAACATCACAAAAAACTCTGCAATTGGCTGGGAACAAGTATGCCACTGGGAAATAGTCTCAACCCTAAATCCACATGGGTCCACCAGATGACATATTTTGGTTATCATCAGCCCTGTCTCAATTTGCACCAAGTGGTAAACATCATAGTGGGGTCTTTTTTCTTTACAACAAAATATAGGTAAATAAAGCTGTAAAGGAAGCAGGTCTGGAGATGAAAACCCTTCCTCAGAAGAGTACAATGACTTCAATAACTACTTTGGCAGGATCAGACCCAATCTTTTGCTGAGTTCACGAAAAACATATCAGAACCACCAGCCTCCCTCCATTACTGAAATGTTATCACGCATTTCCTCCCCCATAGGACAGAAAGAGCTTTTCATGGTGTATTGCAAGGATTTATTGCAAAAGACAGCATCTTGAATACCTTCAGAAGGACAGCCATCAAACTTTAAAATACTCAATCCTCTTTTGCTAGAAATTCTGTATGGTCAGAGATTTTCAGAGATTAATGAAAGGGGGTGGGAATAAGCAGCCCCAACCTGAATGATTGGGAGAAAAAAATTTGGCTAAAGCTATGTCTCAGTTTCTTGCAGGGGAGATTATGCTGGCAGGCAATGATTTGTCTCCCTTGCCCTGTAATGATCTGTGCCTGAAGATACAAAGGCAACATGGTCCATCAACAAACTCAACTGCAATATAAGGGAACAAAAATCCTGACCTTGTGCTTAGGGAGCAGTTCAAGTGCACAGCCAGCAGGACTGATAAGCAGGTTTGATATTCTATCCAATAGAGGGCGATGGTGTGCACACACTAATTGATCCCCTGCCTAAAGGAGCACTAGCCTTTGCTCAACTAGCAAAGAAAACTAACTACACGAGCAGACCTTTGCACGGGCTGAAATGTGATTTTTTTAAAAAAGACACCAGGTGTCAATACCTACCATGGAAAGGGAAGGGGGGGTGGGGTGGGATGAGGTGGGAAAGGGATGCAGAAAGCCCTAAATCTGTGTATCTACAGTCATGCTGCACCCTATAACCAAATGAAGTCACAAAGACATTGGCAGGGCAAGCACAAATATCACTCCATGCTTTAGTTTCTGATCATTAAGCAAAATTATCCCAAACACAGATACTGGTATCCTGCCCCCGGTTCATAGGACTTAGGGATATAAAGACCCAAAAAATCATTAGAAAAACACTGGATGCTTGAAGATAACACGGTGGGTCACACTCCAAGATAACTATTTAGCACACACACTAGCTATGAAGCCAGATAGCGTGAAAACTATGTAATGGGATAGGCAAAATAAAATTATTAAAATAAAGCTTTTAGCAGTATTACCAACACTATTTAGTCTTATTAAAATGAGAAGAATCTTAAAAATCAAACTGACAAATCAATTCTACTATTCCAATTTCAGCTTCAACAGCAAAACTGGCTTGATTACTTATTTTCTCTTTCAGTCATTTTTACTTCTTTTTTCTAAGGCCCCAGCAAAGTGCTGGTGTCTTCGGGTTTCCAACAGGGACAGGGAAGGCTTAATCTTCAAAATACAGCTGCTTTTTATTGTCTTTAAAAAGTCTCAAAAATATTTCTCTCCATATTAACTTTTCTAAACACTTTCTGCATCTCCAACCCTGACCAAAAAACTCCAGGACAAAACAGAAACTGGAGCCTGCACTAGCTGGCAGTGTCCCCTTTAACTCATTAATGCAGTAGATACGATACAGGTAAAGGGGTGGGGATTTCAGCCAAAGAATACCATAAAGAAACCAAAATGCAGCAGTGAATAAGAGACAACAGATCATGTTGTTCACAATTCAAGGTCGCGCCATTTGATTATCAACAGTTATTTGTTTTAGGATCTAGTTTCCCCTAGCAGTGCACTAAACCACAGCAGGGCACAAATGAGGTAGGATATTGGTATACCATGCTGGGAGGAGATTTTCAAAGGCACAAAAGGTGATTAGGCACCCAAAGCATTGGAAGTTGGGGGCCTGACTCCCTTTGTGCCTTTGGGAATTTCGCCTGCACACTGTGAAGAACAAGGCTGAATGCTTCAGCCAGCCAAGAAGTGCACCAGTAGCCTATCAGTGCACAAGCTGGAGCCGCTCATTGCTCTGACCGTATGGTACTTGTAATTGAAAACGTTGTTTAAAAATTCTTTGGCTGGTAGCAGGTGTCTGCACAATGCAGTCTGCTCTGAAACAAAGTTCTTAGTAAGACGATAAAAGGAAAGAGTAGGAAAATTATAAATACCATCTCTGCATTATATTTGCCACCAGCTTTTTACACAGTCCCTGGACTATCTGCTCTCCTGGTCCATGTATCTTTATCCCCCCGAAGCCCAACTGCCTTGTTTACAGCAAGTTGTGGCCTAGCAGCCTCTCTCTCAACTCCTTTTCATTTATTGAAGCTATGGACTTGATTCACAACTGCGTTAGTTCACTTCTGGTGAAACTCCACTGAGATCAGCAGTGGTATACAACTGGAGTGATACACTGGTGAATCTCTCTTAAACCTAATGCCTCTTTTCATGCCCCTTCCACTCTACCCCATCCTTTCAGAGTGCACAATTATCTTTGTCCCTCCTCCACTGATTTTCTCTTCCCCTTCCACATTATATGTGTGTGTTCCAGTGATAAAGGAGGAGGGACTCAGCTACAATATCATCAGAAAGAGCCAGCCAAAATGTGGCTCTGGACAATTAGTGTCCACAGCCATACCCTAAGAACTGTGACCATGTACCACATACAACACTCTACACAATCAATGCACTGTACTGAGGTTAACAACAGAAGCCTTTGGGAGGTAAAGAAGTATTATTATCCCCATTTTACAGAAGGGGAGACTGAGGTTAACTGACTTGGCCAAGGCCACATAGCACATCAGAACTAGAGCAAGATTAAAATTTGGGAGTTCTGGTCTCCTGACCTTTGGTTCAGTCCAGAATTTGCTGCCTCTCTGGAAGTCTTGCTTCCAAGCTCACATTCAGAGAGGGAAAAATATGAGTTTGTGGGGTCTCTGCAAGTCTGACTGATGGGTTCAGCAGGGTTTGGTTTGGGGTTTTTAGTGCCTATGAAAGTGACAGGTGGTGCACCCAACTATCACCCTGCCTCTACCCCTCACTGCATCCCCTTATCCACTGCAAATACTATAGCACCTAAAATACGCTTGTAATATGCTAATTCTATAATATGCAATGAGATGGGCAGTGACCCCAGATCCCTGCACCCCTCACCTCTGTCAAGAATTTATTTACAGACTTGCGTAAATAATTACTCATTATTGAGTCACATCAGCCCTCATGCTTGATACAACTATATGACCCAGAATCTTCTGGTGGCTTTTTAGGTTTCTTCTTTTTAGCCAACCCATACTATAATGCAGGCCTGCACAACTCGGAAAGCAGTGAGGGCCATATTACTGCAAAAAACCCAGCTGCGGGCCAAAAAGCCCCGCCCCCATCCACTTCTCCCCACCCCACTGCTTGGCTTGCCCCACCCCTACTTACCCCCCCCCCCCCGGGGGCTGCACAGTGAGCCCATGAGGGCTGCATGTGGCTCCCAGGCCGCATGTTGTGCAGGCCTGCTATAATGCATTACTGGATACACTGTATAAGAATCTGATCCTAGACTTGAAGGCTGGGAGTCCTATATCCACAAATCTGAGCCCATTCAAATCAGACAGACTGCGACTGGGGTAAAGCATCATCAGAGACTGATTAGGGTGAAATATGGCCCATGGACCAGCCAAAACAATGGGGCCCCAAATCTGTTTGAGTCCAGGCCAGTGAGTAGTGTGAGAGCTACAAACCCTCTGGTGATTTTCAGAGCAAAGGGCCCAGTTCAGCCACTCTGTTCAATCTAGTCTTAATTCACCATTGATCACTCCGGGGCTCAGAAGGAATGTGAGGGTGACATAAGGAGCCATTTTGTACAAGCTAACAGGCAATACATGTTACCTCTAACAAAGCAAACATTCAGTTGCTGACAATACTTGAAGGCGGCATACCAATAAAACACACCGCTCCATCCACTACTCCAGATTGATAGGGAATAAAAACGGCCACCTGACCGGAAGCAAAGCGATGCCCACTTTGTGTATGCAAATCTGCACACACAAACACACCCCACTCCACAATCTCCAGCCCATATTCAAAATCTAGAGTTCCAGACATTTTACAGCCCTGCTGCAATATTCCTCAGGGGAACATGAACTGTGTTAGGCCCCAGAGGTGAAAATGAGAGCTTGGGAAGATTTGTCTCTCGTCTAGATCCTGCACTCACCCACTCACCCAGCATGCAATGATTCTAGAAAGGAAGGAGAGAAAACATTGTCACTTATTTGGCTATTTTCCTGGATGGGAGAGAGCTCACCAAGCACCCAAGCACAGCAATGATAGTGTCGACTTGGGCTTGGTGTCACTCCATGCCTTGCCTTCCCCAGTTCACAGTTCCCCACTCCTCTGGCTCTCCAGCCACTCCCTCCTTATCTCCGCAATCTCCTGACCGTACCAGTTGTGTAGCTTGGAGAAACAGGCTGTCTCCGGAGACACGGGGCTTTCCTGCCCAATCAAAGAGAGGCTAGTGGCGGGTATTCCACATCCGCCGCCAGCTGCCAAGCGCCGGCGAGGAGGCAGGGGCGGAGGTTTGGAACACCCCGCATCGTGGTCAGAGCAGGAGGCCCCCGCAGGGATGTAACCACTGCCCCATGTGGAGTAACCGTTCTCCAAGATGTGAGGCTGTTCCTGGACGAGCATCATAGCAGGATTGGACAAATGTCTTTTTCTGCCAGATGACGACTTCCTTGGAGATTTTTGGCAGGCAGCCAAGGTCTTACGGGCATCCTCCAGCTGCTTCTCCAGCTCTCTCACCACCAAACGCATGTAGTCAAAGCTGGCTCGCGAAAGCGCCTTCACCCATCCCTCCATGGCAGCCTGGCAGTCGGCCACCAGCACGTAGGCCTTGGCGCCAGCATCATCAAAGCGGATGGCAAAGGCAAACTCCTCGGCAGCCTCGCACAGTTCCACGGTGCAGCCCTCCAGCACAACAAGCCCGAGGGGGTCCCGGCTCTCACGATCTTCAAAATAGAACAGCAGATTGCCCTTGAGGATGAACCAGTGACGGTGGTAGGAAGTGGTGTGGTGGTGGTGGTGGTGATGGTGATGCCGCTCAACGCGCTTGTGGAGGAAGCCGGCATGGTCTGTTGGAGAGTCACATGTGGCATAATGTGCCACACTTCGCTCGTTCAGCTTCATCGTCCTGGCAGGGCAAAGACAGAGGTGACAAGGAGGGTCAGTTCCTGTCCCCAGTTAAGCCAGTTAGTGCAGTGTCCAATCTTCTCAGGTAGCAACCACAGCTTAATATTGAAGAGGAAGGTGTAACCTCCTCCTCCCCCCACTGCACTTTACAAAGCAGTACTAGACCATGGGAAGAAACTTTATCCTCATTCCAACAAATAATCAACTTGATGTCCATTGTACAATGTTCAATTTAAGTGTCATTGCCGATATTGGGCCAGATCATCAACTAGCATTAAAAAAGCACAGATCCTCTGAAGTCAGTAGAGCTATGCCAATTTATATCAGCGGAAGATTTGTGACCTCTTATTCTGTTTTATGCAAACAAATGATTATGTCTTTAAATTTTTGTGAATTTAATTATTTACTTCAATATCCTGCAGCAGTGAATTCCACAGATTAATTGTGTGTCACTTAATAGGTATTTTCCCTTTATTCCTTTTACATCTGTTGTCTCCTAATGTCTTTGAGTGCTCTCTTTCTCTAGTATTATGGGACAAGATAAACAGAAGACATCTTTCAAACTGAGCAATGTCTGTTATCTCCCCTCTCAGCAAATGCCTCCCCTGCCCTCCCACTTGTGACCTACAACACCAGCAGCAGCTCTCAATCCAGTCCTCTTCCTTCTATGCAGTAACCTAGCTTGCCCAGAATGTGGACTGGATCAGGGATGGGGGCCAGAAGATACCGTACCTTACCCGCTATGATGGTCAGACTGCAGTTCACTGGCCCCTTCCCTGAACCAACTGGTTCTTTGACAATAGTCCACAGTGCTCCATCCTTCTGTTCCCCACGTCCAGTCAGAGAGAAGGTACCAAAGACAGAGTCACAGAGACCAGGGCAGCTTGGAACTGAAACACAAGATCATATCACTCAAATATATATTCCCCATCATTAAGTCAACACAGTGAACCTGAGCAGAGTTCACACTAATGACAGGGCTGAGCACAGGTTCAACAAGATTACCTGAACCACACTGTCAGCACCTGCCAAGCTCAGCCATTCAGCCATTGGGTGGAAAGGGAGTTCCAGTCTAGACAGAAACACTGATCTGGATCACAACCCAATCCTGTGTGGGCCACTACTGCAGGTAGCTGATGGAAGAATGGATTTTAAACTGTTTTCCTTTGAGATATATATGCAACACAATTCTCGAGGCTGGAAATAGATTCTGTGCTTGATTCTGGATCCTGAACAACTTTTTTTTTATTTACAGCAGCATTTCCCTTACCATCTGCACCCTGTACTGTGCAATCTAACACACGGTATGCAGTGGATCATACATAACACTGTTATGAGTGCAGTCTTTTCACTTTTCCAGCCTGCTGGCACGTGTTCTCCAGCTAAAACTTAGGACAAAGAAATGCACAAAACAAGAGGGATGAACTGAATTATAAACCATGATTTCCACCTCCATCTAATCAGCATTCAGGATTCCCCTCCTCCTACATTCCTGCCCTCTCAATTAGACTACAAAATCCCCTCCCGCACACCCACCCCTCCCAGTATTCCAAAGTGGTCCTCCCTAGGCTATGCTCTTCTGGAAGGGACACAGGGCCCAATTCTCTTCTCACTTCAGTTGGAAAAGATTCCATTGACCATGGTTTTTCATGGGTGTACAGACAGCACATAAAGCGTGGGTGCCACTGGAATACATTAATACACAATAAATCTCCATTACCCTCCTGCAATGTCCTGAAGCCCTCCATGTCCCAACTGTATATCTGAGAACACTGGAAATAAACGGTAGGGATACCCCTTCCCTGAATTTCCCATTTCCAACAGCAGAGAGGCATTTACACAGGAGATTGAGCCATACGGGAAAAATCCCATATTGCACAGGGACTTTGTTTTTATTTGTCTGCAAATGGCCTGGCACCTTTTTTGCTGTTACATACACAAAAAGAACAATCATCTTGTTCGCATAAAGGATGTGATTACCTGGGTGGCTGATAGGGGCAGCCAATTTTCTAAGCCCAGGATTCCGAATGCAGCTGTGAAGACTCACAGAAAGGGAAGTTTTGCTGTTTCACTACTCTCTCCCCAGAGAAGTGAAAATCTAAAAGGAAGGGGGAAGAAGGAGGCTTTCCATGCACAAAAGAAAAGATAAATGTACAATAAATGAACAGCAAAGTAAATACATTAGGCCAGATTCTCAGCTGGTATAAACTATCATAACTCTATTAAAGTCGATGGAGCTATGCCAGTTTAAACCAGCTGAGTAACTGGCGTATTGGTTTTGTGCCTCTGTATTAATGTTAGTTGAGTTACACTGATTTGATGCCAGTGAATAACAAAGAATCAGGTCATCTGCTCTTAACACAAGATTAACAATGAAAATAATCAATGATGGTGCACATTACATTGACTTCAAGGGCCTCAGAACTAGGCTCTCTGGCTACGGACTGGTGACCACCCATACAAAGCCCACAACTTTTAAAGATTCTATAAAGAAAAATCAGAGCTTTGTTTGAAGGAGGCTGCAGACACGTGCTCAGAGCTCCAACAGAGAGCAAAGATACTGATAAGCTTTAAAAGGGACAATATTTCAGAGGATGCTAAAGATGCCATAACTGGACAGCGACCTCCAAAAATTGGTCAAAATTCAGCCACCATATAGCAAAACAATTCATGCATCAGACCTAATGTCTAAAAACCACACATAAAAAGATTGCAAAGTGCTCCCGTACTAGTATAACGGGAGCCACATGACATAAGTACCCTAGATAGAAATATAGAACCGACAATCTTAATGACAACCAATCAGCACATGCAACCCAGCTACCAGTTCTTGCAGCACAGCCAACAAAATGACCCAACAACAAACTAGTGCTTACTTCTGAGGACTCTACAATAAACAAGCTAGCGCACACAGTCCCACTGTTCATTCTCAACCTATTAGAGAGACAAGGTGAGATAATGTCTTTTATTGCCTCCCCCTTTTGTTGGTGAGAGAGACAAGTTTTTGAGCTTGCACAGAGAAGCTTGTCTCTCTCACAAACAGAAGTTACCTCACCCCAAAAGACATTACCTCACTGGCATTCTCTTTCTAATACCCTGAGACCAGCACAACTACAACTACACAGCCTTCAGCCTAGTTGTTCCAAATGATCCTACGGTAACAAATTCTGAAGCTGGCAGGCTAGGTGCCAGCTCTTGCCAAGGTTGTAGCCATTAGCTAAGAACTGACAAACTCACAGCTGAGGACGAGACCAGTTCATGTTTGTGTTAGGTCTGGTCTACACTACAAACTTCTGTCTGTATAACTATGTTGCTCGGGAGTGTGGAAAATTCACATCCCTGAGTGACGTAGTTATACCGAACTCATCCCCGACGTAGACAGCGCTATGTTGAAGTGAGGGTTTCTTCCATCGCCATAGCTACCACCTCTCCGGGATGTGGAGTACCTACGCCGCCAATAGGAGAAGCTCTCCCATCAGCATAGACAGTGTCTTCACCAAGTATTTCAGTAGCACTGCTGCACCAGTGTTGCTCAAAATAGGTATTAGTCTACTAAGAATGTGTTTAGACTCTATAAAAAATGCTATATGCATTCATCTTATCTTGTAATGTCTCTATTCCAGGCTGTAAGAAAATGTGTAGGTTTTGCTTTGTAACTTTGAAAATGTTTGCTCTAAACTTGTGAACTCAGATGGGCCATCAAGGAACATCGCAATACAAAGGACCGGTGAATGGCCCTATTGCGCCTTGGAAATGCTTCCTGCAAGCATGCAACATGCATCAGACGAAGTGGGTACTAGCCCACAAAAGCTTATGGTTCAATACTTTTGTTAGTCTTTAAGGTGTCACAGGACTCTTTGTTGCTCCTGCAAGAAAGTTTGTCTTATGGTATTGGAGGCTGACTGAAGGAAGTAAGATAAAGTCACAGGAAAATGTTCCATCTCTTTTTTTTAACTCTCACAAGGCCAGACACTAAACTGAGCCAGAGATCTCAGGGTTTACTCCTGGGTGGATCTGCTCTGAAAGACATTTTGAATTGACAGATCTCTACAACTCTGTCACCCTTAGTATTTAGATTGCAACTCATTTACATGCACACTTGCTTATTTTAACCCAGGGGTAGGCGACCTATGGCACACATGCCGAAGGCAGCACGTGAGTTGATTTTCAGTGGCACTCACACTGCCCAGGTCCTGGCCACCAGTCTGGGGGACTCTGCATTTTAATTTAATTTTAATTTTAATTTAATTTTAAATGAAGCTTCTTAAATGTTTTATTTACTTTAAATACAACACTAGTTTAGTTATATATTATAGACTTATAGAAAAAGACCTTCTACAAATATTAAAATGTATTACTGGCATGCAAAAACTTAAATTAGAGGGAATAAATGATGACTTGGCACCCCACTTCTGAAAGGTTGCTGACCCCTGCTTTAACCTGTAAATAACGCTCTCATTTCTTTTTCCTAGTTTATAAACCTCTAGATAATTTATTACAGGATTGGCTATCGGCATTGTTTTTGTCTAGGTTACCAACTGATCTGGGGTAAGAGACTGGTCTCTTGGGACCTGGAGCTACCTGAACATTTTGTGATTATTGGTGCAGCTCGGCAGTTCTCAACCAGGGGTCCAAGGCACATTTCTGAGGGTCTACCAAGCAAGGCCGACAGACTCTCTGGGACCCAGGAAGAAAGCCAAAGCCATGCAGCCCCGAGCCCCACCACCCAGAACCTGGGCAGCTTCAGTGTGGAGCTATGAGCAATTTCCTTGTTTGCTACCCCATAATGTAAGCCCTCACTTTTATATGCAGAAAAACAGTATTTGTTGCACAGGTGGGCAGTGGAGTTTTTCTTGCATTTTTGGAGATGGGGGTTCAGAAAGAAAAAGGTTGAGAACCCCTGATGTAAGCGACCATTTGTCACTAAATCCAGCTTCCCTGGGATGGCAAAATAAACTGGAGAATCTAAGGGAACTGTCAACTGTGACTCTGTGGTCAGAATGTTTCAGTGATCCAGGGGTTCACATTTGTCACTGGCTTAGCGAAATCTAATTATACAACCTACCCCCAGTTTAGGCTATCTACCCTGTTTTTGACAGCCTGCCCTGCCACTCCAGGTGGTGTGACAAATCACCGCCTACTACCCCAGCCCTCATGCCACTGAAACAACAGATCACAGCATACAGCAGCCATGCTCCCAAACATTCCTACAATAACACAGAACCACAAAAATTCCTGTACTCACACAGAGCCCTCAGTGTGCAAAGTCCCAGCACTCATGAGCATTCTTTTACTAACAAACCTGAATAGAGTGTCCAATGCCCCATAGCCACCCTACAACAAACTAGTGTGTTCAGCCCTGCACTTCCAAACACGCAAACCATCACATACACTGCCAGTGCCCCGAGTGCCCACTTCCCTCAAGCACCAGCATTGCACTTGGATGTCACTGTACATTCCTCTCTGCTGTATATACATTTCCCACTCTTCCTGACTCTTTTCTAGGAGCCTTTCAAGGAGAGATTTTCACAAACTAACTTGAGGCCAGAGACCTTCCTTTCTCCTAAAAGCAGTTCATTTCTAATTTCCCCTGCTGCTGCTGAACATATAGAGACAGAATGAGACCTTTTCCTGCTACCGCTCTGCATCACAGCATAGATCCAGAGTTTGTGCCACTATGCAATCTGTAGTTATGACGACAATTGTAATGTCACAGATCTGTTATTCAGACACCACTGTGGGGTTAAGCACCTTCACAAAGAGAAAGCCATCTGGTGCAAACACAGTCCTAGCTAACTAGAATTTTGAAGTTAATTTAGTGCTGGCGAAAAGCACTGGATTTCCAGTGCAGGGGTTCATAGATTGTAAGGCCACAAGGGACAATTGTGATCTGACTCCTGTATAACACAGGCTAAAGAACTTCCTAAAATAATTCCTAGAGCAAATCTTTTAGAAAAACATCCAATTGTGATTTTAAAATGGTCACTGATGGAGATTCCACCTTGGTAAATTATTCCAATGATTAATTACTCTCACTATTAAAAATTTACACCTTATTTCCAGGCTGAATGTGTCTAGCTTCAACTTCCAGCCATGTTCATCATGTTCTATTTTTTTCTGCTAGACTGAAGAGCTCCTTATTAAATATTTGTTTCCCACGTAGATACTTTTACACTGTAATCAAGTCTGTAATTCAAAAAGAATTTGAAGAGCAACTAGCACAGCGGTTCTCAAACTTGTGTGTTCGGCAACCCATTTTTCTCATGCTGAGTCCTGTTGTGGCCCAGGGGTATATCCGCCGAAATGCTGCTGAATTGAAGTCTTCCAGTTACAGTGGCATTTCGGCGGACGCACTGTGTTTCTCTGTGTGTCCACCGAAATGCTGCCAACACTGGAAGCTTTCACTTGGGCGGCTTTTCGGCGGACACAATCTGAAATGCTGCCACTGAGATGCCGCCGAATGCGTCAGCAGCTCACTACCCCCCTGGAATCGCCTCGTGACCCCCAGGGGGGTCGCTACCCCCAGTTTGAGAACCGCTGAACTAGCAGAAGACTTGAAAACTAACACCAAATTTTATTTTAAGTACATCACAATCAGGAAGCCTGCCAAACAATCAGCGGGGCCACTGGACGATCACCATGCTAAAGGAGAAGCTAAATGAATTATTTGTATCAGCCTTCACTGCAGAGAATATGAGAGAGATTCCCACCCCTGAGCCATTCTTTTTATGTGACAAATTTGAGGAACTGTCCCAGATTGAGGTGTCAATAGCAGAGGTTTTGGAACAAATTGATTAACTGTAATAAGTCACTGGGACCAGACGGTATTCACCCAAGAGTTCTGAAGGCAATCAAATAGGAAATTGCAGAACTACGAAGTGTGTATGTAACCTAACACGTAAATCAGCTTCTATACCAGATAGCTCAGGGATCGGCAATGTTGGCACGCGGGATGCAGGGTAAACACCCTTAGGGGGCTCCGCCGCTTTGTTTACCTGGCGGGTTCTGGCCGCTGCTTCCCGCAGCCCCCATTGGATCGGGACGGCGAACCATGGCCAGTGGGAGTCGCGATCAGTGAAGCGCCAGGTAAACAAAGTGGCAGGGCCCGCTAAGGGTGCTTCCCTGCAGTCCCGCGTGCCAACATTGCCGATCCCTGAGATAGCTCATGTAAGAATGATTTTTTTTAAAAAAGGCTCCAGTGGCAATCCTGGCAATTACAAGCTGGTAAGACTAACTTCAGTACCAGGCAAATCAGTTGACGCTCTAGTAAATATAGAAGAACATGATATGCTGGGGAAGAGTCAACACAGCTTTGGAAAAGGGAGATCATGCATGTTACAATTCTTTTAGAGGGGTCAACAGACATGTGGACAAAGGGGATCCAGTCGAGGCAGCGTACTTGGACTTTCAGGAGGCCTATGACAAAGTCCCACACCAAAGGCTCTTAAGCAAAATAAGCAGTCATGAAATAAGAGGGAAGGTCATGGATCAGTGACAGGTTAAAATACAGGAAACAAAGGGTAGGAAAAATGGTCAGTTTTCACAATGGAGAGAGGTAAATAGAGTCCCTCAGGGATCAGCAGTGGGACCAGTATCAGTCAACTTATTCACAAATAAATTGGAAAAATGGATAAGTGGTGGGCTGGCCACGTTTGCAGATGATACAAAATTACTCAAAATGGTTAAGTCCAAAACACACCACAAAAAGTTACAAAGGGATCTCACAAAACTGGGTGACTGAGCAACAAAATGGCCAATAAATTCAATGTTGATAAATTCAAAGAAATGCACACTGGAAAACATAATTCCAACTATATGTACAAAATGATGGGGTATAAATTAGCTGCTACCACTCAAGAAAGAGCTCTTGGGAGTGATCATGGACAGTTGTCTGAAAACATTCACTCAATGTGCAGTGGGAATCAAAAACGTGAACAGAATGTTGGGAACCATTAGGAAAGAGTTGGATAAAAAAACAGGATATATCATAATGCCACTATGTAAATCCATGGTACTCTCACATCCTGAATTATTCATGAAGTTCTGGTTACCCCATCTCAAAAAAGACATATTAGAATTGGGAAAAATACAGAGAAGGTCAAAAAGAATTATTAGAAATATGGAATGGCTTCCATATGAGGACAGATTAAAAAGATTGGGACTGTTGATCTTAGAAAAGAGGGGGAATATGATTGAGGTCTATAAAATCATGCATGGTATAGAGAAAATGTATAAGGAAGTGTTATTTACCCCTTCACGTAACACAAGAACCAGGGATCACCTGATGATATTAATAGGCAGCAGGTTTTAAAAAAAGCAAAAGGAAGTACTTCTTCAAATAATGCACAGTCAACCTGTGGAACTCATTGCCAGAGGATGCTGTGAAGGCCAAAAGTACAACTGGGTTCAAAAACGAATTAGATAAGTTCATGGAGAATAGGTTTATCAGTCGCTATTAGCTAAAATGGTTAGGGTCAAAACCTCATGATTTAGGTGTCCCTAAGCTTCAGACTGTCAGAAAGTGACAGTGGAGAACAGAGGATGGATCACTTGATAATTACTCTGTTCTGTTCATTCTCTCTAAAGCAACTGGCACCAGTTGCTGTCAGATGCAGGGCTAGGTGGACTATTGGTCTTTCCCAGTATGGCAATTCTTTTAAGTTTCCCCTTAATCTTCTTTTTAAACTAAACAGATTGAGCACGTTGAGTCTGTCACTGTAAGGCCTGTTTTCTAATCCTTTGTTCATTCTTGCAGTTCTTCTCTGAACCCTCTCTAATTTATCAACCTCCTTCTTGAATTGTGGACACCAGAACTGGACACAGTATTCCAGCTGCGGTCACACCAGTGCCAAATACAAAGGCAAAATAACCTCTCTGCTCATCCTTGAGATGTGCTTCTTTATCTATCCTCGTCTCAGATTAGCTCTTTTGGCCCCAGTGCCACACTGAAAACCCATGTTCAGTTGATTATCCATCACCGCCCTCAAATCTTTTTCGGAGTCACTATTTCCTGTAAGTATGGCCTATACTCTTTGTTCCAACTTGGATATGTACATTCAGTTGTAATCAAATTCATATTGTTTGCTTGCATCCAGTATACCAAGCGATCCAGTTCTCTTTATCCAGTTCTCTTTGCTTCTACCCTGTCCTCTTCATTATTTGCTACTTCCCCAATTTTTGTGTCATCTGCAAACTTTATCAGTGATGAGTTTGTTTTCTTCCAGATCTTTGATAAAGATGTTAAATAGCATACGGCAGCAGTTCTCAACCCACGGTCCAGTGTACCGCAGAGGGCCATGAGCAGTTTTCAGGGGGTCAGCAAAGAAGGGATGGCATTAAACTCTATGGGGCCCAGGGCAGAAAGCCTAACTCTGAGCCCAAACCGTGCCACCATCCAGGGCTGAAGCTAAAGCCCAAGCAACTTAGCTTCATAAGTGTGTTGTATCAGAGGGGTAGCCGTGTTAGTCTGGATTTGCAAAAGCAACAAAGAGTCTTGTAGCACCTTATAGATCAGATGAAGTGGGTCTTAGGGATCATGATCGAAGATCTGTTAGTCGATAAGGTGCTACAAGACTTTAGCTTCATAAGGCACCCTGTGGCATAGGGCCCCAAGCAACTGCCTGCTGGCTACCCCCAAATACTGCCAGGGCTTTTATATGCAGAAAAACAGTTGTGGTGGCACAGGTGGGCCATGGAGCTTTAATAGCTGTGGGTGGGATGGGAGGATCAGAAAGAAAAAGCTTGAGAACTCCTGGTATAGAGCCAAGAACTGATCCCTGTGGGACGCCACTAGAAACACCCCCACTTGATGAGGATTTCCCATTTACAGGGACATTTCAAGGCCTATCAGTGAGCCAGTTTTCAATCCACTTGGCGTGTGCCCTGTTAAACCCCACCCCTCTCCTTTTTTAATCAACACGTCGCGCAGCCCCATCCCCAGTGCCGTAGAGCAGCCTTGTGAGGCCAAGCCCCAGCCAGTGGCTAAGCCTGAGCCAAGCAAGAGGGGCTGCAGCAGCCCAAGCTGTGCGGGTGGGGAGGTCCCTCTGCTTCTAACAAAGTGGGGGGCTCGGTGCTCCTCCCCACGGGCCGTCCCTGGAGCGCCTGGCCTTGGGGGACGTTTCACCCAGGCCACGAGCCCCCAGCCGGCGCGCTCCCGCCCCGGGGCGCCTCTGCGCTCGCCCCGCTGGCTTAGGAGGAGGAATCGCAGCTGCACGGGCGGTCTGGCCGGCTCGCTGCCCCTCTCCCCTAGCGCCAGTGGCTGCGGGCCCGTGGGCTGCCCCGGTGTGTTACTCACCGCCGCCGGCAAAGCCCGTCCCCCTGCCCGCTCCGCTCCGCTCGCCGCAAGTTACAAGTTGGGGCAGCTGCTCGGTGCTGCCACGGCACAAAACCCGGAGGAGCGGCTGGGACTCGGCGGGATCACACGGTCCCGGGCGGAGCCGGGCGCCAGGATTCCGAGCGAATCCGGGTTTTCCACTAGGCTTGAGTTTACATAGAGGGGCGTCTGGTCTCCCTCCCTCCCCCCTGGTCCTGGGAGTCACGTAAGAGCTGAACCCAAGCGCTGCACCTCTTCGGATCTGACTCCTTTGCACTTCGTGTCCTTCAAGCCTCCCCGTCCCCGCTAACTCCAGATTAGGCTCTGCACCGGGCTCCTGCTGTGCTTGCTGTTTGGTCCTGCGTCTATGAGCCAAACTTGCACGCAGTTCAGCTGTGGAACGGGAAAAGGTGACTAGCCGGGACTCCGCAGGCACTTGCATGTGTCCCCGTGTAGATGGGACAGTCCCTGGAGTGGATCCACCCACTGGGGCAGTGTCACAGAGCAACTCTCCTTTCCCCTCCCGTGTAGTTCAATGGCGCGTTAAAAGGCATTTCCCTGCTTTTCTCTCCTAGCTTTCGGATGCGCACAGACGTGCCCCGGCTGCATAGGAGCACACACCCTGCTGGTTAACTGTAGAGCTGCCTGATCCTGCTGTTAGCATGTTGGACAAGGCCAGATCTCCACTGCACGGTGGCTCTTTAATGTTGCTCCACTGCCATAAAGAGGCCCTACAGGGTGGAGGTGGCATAAAGGGAGTTCCCCACTTGGAGCAGAGCTATATGAAGGGCCAACATAGCGGGTGTGCCACAGAGGGAAAACCCAGCACTCCAGCTATGTTTGGTGCTGCAATATCCCTTAACTAAGGCTACATTTTTTTCATTGAGGTTGAGGATGTCATGGAATCTGTAACTTCCAGCGACCTCCATGACTTCAGCCCTGGCTGGGAGCTTTGGGACTCCTGACTCCATGGGCAGCAGGGGGGACCCCAGAGCACCAAACCTCCATAGGCAGTAGGAACTCCAGAGCTCAGAGTGGGTCCCCACAGCTGCCCAGATGCTGCAGGCAATGTGGGGACCCTGCAGTTGAGCTCTCCCTTTTGTTATGGATATTTTTTAATAAAAGGCAGGCCACAGACTTCTGTGAATTTTTCTTTATTACCCATGACTTTTATGAAAAATATCCATGACAAAATACCTATAAGTACCTATAAGAACAGCTCTATCTTTCTACAGCATAAGGCTTACCACCATCTTTGCCCTCTCCTAACACCTAGTGCTGAGATGGAAGAAGGCAGAATTGCAGCCTGATGAAGCAATGGTCTAACTTCTATGTCATGACAAACCGGCTCTCCACATCTCTTAGGCCAAGTAAAAATCACCAGAGGCATTGCTCATCATCCCCCCAAAAAAATGTTTTAAAAGAAGTGTTTACTTCTTGAGCATCCTGCTTTTGGAAGCAGAAGCACTGGATATTCCCATGAACCGCTATTCTCACAGTATTTCAGGTATGGATGAAAGTAGAGAAGTGCCAGAAATCTCCAGAGGAGGTCTGATCTTGTGAGAGTTCCAGTCTAATTAAGCATCTGAACTTTTAGAAACTTATTGATAGGTTCCAAGGCCAGAAGGGACCATTGTGAATATCTAGAAGTCTGATGATCCTATATAACACAGGCCATACAACTGCCCTGAAATAATTCCTAAAGCATATTTTTTTAGAAAAACAGCCAATTTGATTTTAAAATTGCCAGTAATGGAGAATCCACCACAACCCTCGATTAATTGTTCCACCGGTCAATTACCCTCCTTGTTAAAAACTTGTACCTCATTTCCTGTTTGAATTTGTCTAGATTCAACTTCCAGCCGTTGGATCATGTTATACTTTTCTCTGCTAGACTGAGCCCATTACCAAATAAATATTTGTTCCCAATGTAGGTACTTATAGACTGTAATCACGTCACTCCTTAACCGTCTTCTCTGGATGATTAGTGGTTCACACTTGTTAATAGTTGTGAGACCATAGAGAAGGAAGGTTCCCTAACCATGTTTAATTGTCCTAGAAGATGGAGACTAACAGGGATGTGAGAGTTACCATTGAAAATCAGACCCTGCGAATTTCAAGACAGGCGGTTACCCCAGTTACCACATTGTTCATGTGGCTGGTCTCTGTCATGTAACCCAAGAACCCTAACTATACAAGTCTACAAACTGGGATTCCTGGTTTCCTGCAAGGGACTTGAGTCCTCTCTCTCCTGTCACCAAAACAATCAGAATCCAGTCACAGCAGATATACCACAATCACAACACATTGTTATGTGAAACTCAGTGTCTGTTTCTGTCCTTTCTGAATTAAATGATGTAATGTGTGCATCATATTATTGTCTCAGGTACTGCTGTGGCTCCTATCATCTCTGCGGTATCTGGGGAATTTATTAATAAATAATAGTACTTTGCACTTCTCTAGATCCTTCCATATTAGGATCTCAAAGCAGTTTACAAACATCAGGGAATTAATCCTCACACCCCTCTAGTGAGTTGGGTAAGTGAGTATGGTTGTTTCATTTTTACAAGGGGGAAACTGAGGCACAGTTTAACTGCACAGTGACATTAATTAAAAATATCTAGGGCAGGTCTGAGGTGGTTGTTTGTTTGTTTTTTCAAAATAATTCTAGGGATGATGAAATGTGTTTGCCTGAAGGAGCTGGAGACTCCAGTCCTCTGTTTATCTGAAGAACAGAGATGATAAAGACACTGGCTGTGCATGCATCTCACAGACATCCCTTGCCAGTCTCTCCATTTCTCATAACAAGGAGGTGATGTCTTTAAGTGAGGGTTAAGTCTTTATAGCTCTTGATCCTTAGCTTCTCTGCTGAAACTTCCAACAAACTTTGCTCGGGTAGCCAATCATCCCATTTGTCTACACATCATTGTATTTCTTCTGTGGAACACCATAATTACATGGAAGCATTTGTTTCTTCACCTTGCTAACTGTTTTACATGCAAACTTGAATTGTTGTTTGGTTCTTAGATATGGTTGTGATAAGTGCCATAGACTATCACAGGCTGACATTGTATTGTGCCAGTGGATGATGAGGCAAAGCCTGAAATAAATGTGAATTTCTTTAATATCCCTTGGAATGCAGAACCGAGCTGGGAAGTAGGGATTGTACAACATATTTCATACCCCTGCACTTAGCAACATGCATCCCCTAACAAGCACCTGTAACCATAGGTAGACAGCTGGTTCCTCTGACTGCTGTCTTTCATGAAGACCAATGTAATCCCTGTTTGCTCCCTCTTTGTTTTATCCACTTATTGCCTATAGACTTATACTTTGATTGTAAAATCTTTGGGGCTGTGGCGGTCACTATTATGTCTATCTGAGGTACTTATTAGGCTGCCATTACTGTGATATCTGAGCATCACACAGTCTTTAATGTATCTGTGACACTGGCAGACCAGGTGCCAGCTCTTGTTTTAGGCCTCAGCTGAGTTCTGATAAATTCATTGGTGGAAACCTGCCTTGTTCACCTGTGTGTTAGTATGCTTAAAATGGGTATTGGACCCATACCAATGTGTTTGGTGTTTAGACTTTATGAAATGCTTGTAAGTTGCTGCCTGCATTAATCTCACCTATAATATCTTTATCACATACTATAAGGTAATATATACGTTTTTGCTTTGTAACGTAAAAAAATGTTTGCTTTAAAACTATGAACCCAGTCAGGAGGGATGTGTCCTGTCCATCAAGAAGGCCTATCAAAACTGAATGGGCCATCCTGTGACATCACAATACAAAGACTTTGTTAATTGCCCTCTTGCAGCTATGAAGAGGCTAGATGCAAAAGGACTTGTCCCACCAGCTTGAAATCTGGAAGAAGGAAGTGAAAATAGCTGACAAGAAAATTTCTCATCTCTTAAGCTGTTTTGGACTCTCACAGGGCCAAAGTTATTAAACAGAAGCAGAGATCCTTGGTCTCTAATTTCTACCATATGACAGCTATAACAATAGTGCCTTTAGGAACCACAATCATCCCTAGAGTAGGGTGACCAGACAAAAAGTGTGAAAAATCAGGACAGGGGTGAGGGGTAATAGGAGCCTATATAAGAAAAAGACCCCAAAATTGGGACTGTCCCTATAAAATTGAGACATCTGGTCACCCTACCCTAGAGAGATAAATACTCTCTCTCTGGCCACCTAGTCCTGGGTCTTTCTGCTGAGACTTTTAAGGAGACACTAATTTATTTCAGTTGTATTTTTTTTGGTCAGTTCTATTGGGAACTGAACCCAGCCTATTAAAATGTTTCAACGTTGAAAAAGATCAGAGAAATGCACCAAACTGAATACAAAATCTAAGAGAAAATATAGGCTGAATCCCTTTGATATCCTCATCTTTGGGGGTGACAAAACACCTTTCTTCCCTGGCACTGATCACAGGCCCAGCAATCGCCCCCTGCCCCCGTCACCCAGCCGACTCTCTCCAGGTTACGATGATGGTGCAGCCTGGGGCCCGACAGTGCAGAAGCGGGAAGGGGAGGGTTATGGGAAGGGCGTTGCTCTTCTGCCTCCGAGGCCCCGCACTGGGTTCCGGGAAGGGGGAGTCTTTGCTCCCCACCCACACGGGGAGCAGCCGCGGCGGCTCCCGAGGGACACAACAGCGCGGGAGTCCGGATCAGCTGACGCTCGGAACTTCTGGCTTCCCGAAGTCACCAAACTGGTTGGTCAGGTGATCGGTGGCGGGCGATCACGTGATCCCCCCACCCTCCCCCGGTTAGTAAGATCAGTGGAGTTGCAGCAGAGCCCCGCGCCTGGACCATCCTCCTCCTCCCAGGTGGGTGAGCCGGCGGGCGGCTGGGGGTTTCCGCGCTGGGGCGGGAGGCTGCCGCTCTGCAGGCTACAAGTGCCTCCAGGGACTGGATCCTGCCAGCCGGGGACAGGGCTAGTCAGGTGCAGCTTGTTCGCTCGCTCCAAAGGCGGCTGCTTGGCAGTGGGCGGCTCTAGCTGTACAATCCCAAAGGTGCCTCGGGATCCTGCGGGATGAGGCGCTGCAGACTTTGGGTTGCTAGTTCTGCAGCTACGTCTTCCCTTCTCCGCGTACCCAGAACTCACCCATGTGCATGTGCTTCTCTCCAGGCGTGGATGAGTCTGAACCGGGTTCCTAGACTGCTCTATTAGCATAGAGCGTGCAGCATCCCACCCCGCCTGAGACTGGAGTTGTGTTATGGTCAAATCCTATCCAGAGACCGCTCTTTTTCAGTTGATAAGGTGCAACGAGACCATTCTGCCCACCAGGTTTCCCCGGTGAATAGTACCAGCTGACTAGCACAGGAGACCAGAGCACTCAGCTTAGCTGTAGAGTAGATACAGTTCAGCAGTAGTGTGGATGGTCCATAGAGGCACTTGATCCAGCTTCCTGCATTAGTGTATTTTAAGGCAGGGCCAGCCCTAAGGATGAAAAAATAACCTCGTTTCTGTGATCTAGCACTGAGTGATTGCAGGGAAAATGATTCACAAACCTTTGGACCAGCCATGGGTTGCTTTGTCATCTCAGCCCATCCCCTGCCTGGCTCTTTGTTTGTTAACATTTTTGTTATGGGTTTTTGTTTGCACAAAGTTGGGAAGCAGCTGCTCCTAACGAACCCCTGATTTCAGATGTAGACAAGGGGATCACAGTTGGTGTCTGGAGTGTTCACCCTATTTATATGCCCCCCGTCACCAAAGTATCTGAGTCTCTCACCATCTTTAATGTACGGGAGGTAGGGTAGTGCTAGCATCCCCATTGCATGGATAGGGAATGGATGCACAGAGACCAAGTGACTTGCCGAAGGTCACACAGGAAGTTTGTGGTGGAGCAGGAATTTTTGTTGTTAAAGTTTTGGTCTTTGAGTTGGGAAACAAAGTCCCGTGTGACTTGGGGAACCAGTAAAACACCCTGAATAATGAATAACTGAAATGAATAGTTCACAATCACCCTATAGGCTAGCATCCGTTCACTGGACAATTATGAATAAAAAATGCATCAAAATTGTGATGCTGAATTCAGGATCAAATTCATTATCTAGGTTGTTCATAATGAATAGTTCACTTGACTCTAGGCCTGGTTAATTCTTGACCTCTGCGGAGACTGCAAGTTGTGTAGGTGATTTTTGGGAATGTGAGCAATCTGTCCCAGTAGTAACTAAACTGAGACCCTCCAACGCTCCATGCAGTTCATGGAAAGCCATCAGATGGTCACAACTTTCAGTCGCTACTGACCCGGGGTTGGTTTGGGACAAATAAACTAAAAGTTAAAGACTCCCTGTCCCCGTTCCCCAGGCCTCTGAGCTGCTTATCCTCTTCTTGGAAGTATGTTTAGATTACCACTCTTTCCCCAAGGTGGGGGCCTCAATCTTTTCAGATCTCTGAAGATCTTTCCCAATTTTATCTTAGGGGAAAGTGCAAAATACAGTGCCCATTAAAGTCACCGGCCTCCTGTTGATTTCCCTGGTGTTGGACTGGGGCCCCTAGGAAGGGTGTGTTATGAACTTTCAGCTGTATTCAAGAATTCAGGGGGCATATTGAGCATCTCCATGATCATACTGTGATGTCCATTGGAGTTTTGTGCACAGATCAAAGCTAGAAGATGATCCTGGGCTTTTAGAGCAGGCCATGTCCCAGTCCTTTCTTTAACTTGTCCCCTTATCAATTAAAGAGAGACCACTTTGCACTTCTGTAGTGCCTTCCCTTTTAAGGTCTCCAAGCACTAGAGCAGGCCTGCACAACATGTGGCCCGTAGGGGCTCACTGTGCGGCCCACAAGGGGTGAATAGGGGCAGGGCAAGCCAAGCAGTGGGGTAGGGAGAAGCAGATGCGGGCGGGGTGAGCCTTTTCAGCCCACAGCCCTTTTATTCCCCCCCCCCCCCGCCCAGTAATACAGCCCTCACTGCTTTCTGAGTTGTGTGAGCCTGTACTAGAAAAAAGTTAACACAGTAAGTGTCCCAACCGCCTGTGAGAGGCTATTGTCCCAGTTTAGAGAGGGGGAAAGTGAGGCCAGACAGACTTGCCCAAGATCACACAGCATGTCAGTGGCAGAAGTTAGGCACATGTCTCCAGCCGGTCCTGTGCTCCAGCCACAGACCACAGGGGAGGTCTGCTTCTCTTCTTTGTATTGTTTGGACAAATGCGGCGGCCTATGCACCACTTTTCTTTAGCATTCAGTATAAGCCCAGCATCTCAGTGTAGTATAAATCATTTTTCCTCCTTCATGCTTTGGGAGGAGTTTGTGACCCTGAGTGTGTGAATGGACTTGCCTGGTGGTGAGTGAACTGCAGATAGGTGCTCTGATTGTGGCAAGTCAAAAGGTAGGTGTAGCAGAGCGGCAACTCACCCCTGCAGCACCTCCTGCTGGTCATCCGGGAATTAGCTCATCTTCCAGCATCCAGAGCACCCTCTGCAGGCCATAGTCCCACTTGCTGCTGGCCCCATGTCCTTCCCTGGACCCCAGTGCCCTCTTCCCTAGGGTGCTGCACCCCTGCAGTACCCCCCAGTCTGAGGGTCTCCCCTCCCCAGGGAACCCCCACTCTTATCCCCACCTTGCCTCAGTCTAGGCAACTGTCAATCACCACTTGCCCCCATTCACTGGGGCAGACTGCAGTATTATTGCCATTCATCATTAGCAAGGAGGGTTTGGCCTGCTGCTTCTGTAGCCATGGTACAGTAGCAACCTCAGTACCACTTGTTGGGCCATCCCCTAGGCCCTGCAGCCTCAGAGTTTCGAGACCAGAGCTTCCCCAGCTCCTCTTGCATTGCCCCAGCCCTGTTCAAGCTCCCAGGAGGTAGGTCAGTCTGTAGCCAGAGAAGACTCTATCTGTGCACCAAACTCTGGGCCTTTTTATCAGGGCCGGCTGGGTCCTGATTGATCCAGCTACAGCTGTATCTGCTCCACCCCAGCTTCTTTTGCTTGTAGCCCTCTGCTGGGCTGCCCTTCCAATCAGCCTGGGAGCTGCTTGCTCCCAGCCTCAGCCCCCTGCAAGGCTGTTTTAACCCCTTTTTACCTGGAGTGGGGCAGTTGCCCCACTACAGTAGGTATTTCTCCTCTGGGATCAGTCCAGTCAGTTTGGTGAAATGGTTACAATCTGGCCCATGTAAAAGGGCCCAATTTTTTTCCAAAGGAAATGCATTGTTTTATATGCATTGGATTCAGATTAGCGAGTGTTCACCCTTCATTAATACCAATTCACTCCACACAGATTGCAACTGCAACCCTGACTCCTGACCTTGTTGCACCACCACTGCGTGCTGGTTTTGCCCTAGATTTCTCTACACAGCTCTGACAGGACAACTTGGTCCCCTGCTAGTTTAGTCAGGTGGACCCTCCTGTGCAGAAACTAGAATCCTAGAAGTGTAGGGCTGGAGAGATCATGTAGTCCAGCCCCCTGCACTGAGGCAGGACCAAGTACACTTAGACCATCCTTGATGATCGGTACCTGTCCAACCTGCTCTTAAAAAACCTCCAGTGATGGGGATTCCACAACACCCCTCTCCTCCCCCCAGAAGCCTATTCCAGAGTTTAACTATCCTTACAGTTAAAAAGTTTTTCCTAATCTAAATCTCTCTTGCTGCAGATTAATCCAGTTCCTACTTGTCCTCTCTTCAGTGGATGGAGGGGAACATTTGATCACCATCCTCTTTCTAACAGCCCTTAACTTATTTGAAGACTGTTATCAGGTGCCTGCTCTTCTTTTCTCAAGACTAAACGTGCTCAGTGTTTGTAACCTTTCGTCATAGGTCAGGTTTTCTAAACCCTTTATCATTTTTGTTGCTCTCCTCTGGACTCTCTTCAGTTTGTCCACATCTTTTCCTAAAGTGTGGCACCCAGAGCTAGACACAGTACTCCAGCTAAGGCCTCACCAGTGCTGACTAGAGCTGAAGTGAATGAAGTTTTCATAATATGGACCCATCTCCTCAGGGAATGATGAGACCCTCCATGCTTGATTCTATCTTATTTATCTAGGGATTATAATGTGGCAGCTAAAGTTACAAGAAAGCAAACAGACAGTCTGTACATCTGTAATCTCCCTGATGTGTGTGTGTGTGAACTTTTGACCGCTTCAGGATTTGATTTCTAATCTCCAGACTGGTTTTACATCTTGTTAAACAGAAAGGGGAAGCCTAGAGGCAGCTGTCCAGACCTGGGCCACAGCTTCTCCTTTCTGTACTATTTAGACCAAGTTCCTCTTTCTAGCTGGGCAAGCAAATCAAGGCCCTACACTCCACTCGACAGCATTTCTCTCTCACTTCTGAGAACTGCACCAGACCAATTCTAGGTGTATCGATGAGTAGAACCCTACTGAGCTGAGTGAAAAAGCAGAAAAGCCTCATTTCCACTGAAATCAGGCCCACAGAACACCCATTTGGGAAGCTCTGGTGCCCTCTGGTAAACTGCTGCCTGCACATAGATCAGACTGGGTCAGTTACCTCACGGCTCCCTTGATGGGTCCCGGCCCTCCTGTTTGAGAACCCCTGTTCTAGTATGACTGCCTGGTCGCTCTGTTTTTCCAGCACCTTACTGAACAGCCTCTGATGGGATGGACGTTCACCTAGTTGTACTCATGGTGTTGCTCTTGAATTGCAAACACAGGCCCTGAGTCATTCCTGGACTGGTGAAGAATCCAGTGCAGGGGAGATGGGGGGGGGGGCAGCTGGACCCTGCCCTATTCTGGAGCTGCTGGGGGCTGGTTCAGCCCCTCATGCAGGTTAAGCAGCCCTTGGGACTGTCTGACCTTGTGCCCTGGATCTCGTGGTACTTGTGGGCTTTGTGGCACCTGGTAAATATCTGAGGTGTAAGAAAGCCCTTGCTGCTCTCCTGCACCAAAGATGGGGAGGTGCAGAGCCAGCTCTGGGCTGGCCAGGGAGGCCCCTTTATGCTAGAGGTATCCCCCGGCGGTTGCTATACAAGCTCCTGCTTTGCTTTACATTGTATCTCCACTTCGGACTCTGGACAAATTGCATCTGGAATTTGTCTTTGTTGCTAACTTAAACAGACGGGTAGAAGATCCACAGGAGCAGCTGCGAAAAAGTACCATTTTTACACAATCATCTGTGTTCACCGTTGTCAATCCCAAGCATTCAAAATCATGAGGCAGGCCCCCAAAATCATGTGATTGGCTTAAATCGGATTTTATTTTTTTTAAAGTAATACCTTTGGAGGCCTGGAAAGGTGGTGCACGCCTGTAATCCCAGCTGCTTGGGAGGCTGGCGACTCGCTCAAGGGGTCTGGGCGGCTGTGTGCTATGCCCCTAGGGTGTCCGGTGCTACTGACAGTCTGGCCAGCGGGTAGCTGGAGGACTGGCTAGAACAACATGAATGATGTGTTGTGATTGGCGCCCTCTCTGTGAGGGCTGATGGACCAATTGATAAGGGAATACCTTTGGGGTTCTTTCTGTCTTTGGGGGATATAGCATTTAGGGGGCCGTGTTCTCAAGCTTTTCTTCACAACCACGAAGATTAGAAACTGAAGTTGTTGGGTTTTTGTTTTTTTTTTAAATGCTGCGGAGCTCACATCATCACATGACTCCAGGAGCTAGGGCTTGAAGGAAAGCACCAGTTATTCCAAGAGTCACAATAAAATTGCGCAAGTTGACAGCAATGCACTTTTTGTAATCACAACCACATTTAAACACCTGATGAAAGCACTTTAGAGTTTCTTTCCGTGAGTGAAGCACTGTGGTGTGTGCTCAGAACAGGGTTAGAAGGCTGGCAGCCTGTCTGTACTAGTGCTCCCATCAGCGCTACTGCCACTGTAGCTCCACCAGTGGGAGCAGCCCTGGGATATATTTAGGAAAAGGCCTAGTTTTGAGGGGCAGTTTGCCCCAAGCGCCTGTTTGAGCGGGCCCCTAAACTGAGTGGCATTGAGACCTGGCCGGGGGGTGGCAGTGCCACTCATGGAATTTGTCCTGGTGGCCTCTCCAACGTGAGGGCCAAACCTGAGTGGCACGGCGATCCCCTGTGCCAGCTCACAACGCCTGGAGCAGGGAGCTGGGCCTAACCCCATGGGACAAGAGCCAAACCACTGCTGTGGGGTGAGTGCAATGTGGCCTCCCCTCCAGCCTCCCCCAATCCCTTCTGTGGTAATTTTCTTTCCGAGGGAGGGCCTCAGTTTCATATTTTGCCCCAGGCCTCCCAGAACCTTCTGTTCAGCCCTGAGTGCCAGCACCCCCACAGGGAACAGGCAGGAGGGAAGAATGTCTGGAGTGTCATGCAGGACTGGTTGCGTAGGAAAAACAAATGAGAGAAGAAGTGGAGTCAGAGGCTCTGGAGAGAGTGGGGAGCAGGGAGACATTTGAGCTGTACCTGGAATGTGAATCAGTGCAGATTCAAGAAGCGGGAGGGACTTGGGGCCAGCAGAAGGAAAAGTGTTAAATGGGCTGGAGGGAGGAAGCAGGGGATGGCTGAAGGGGAGGAAGGTGTTCTGGCCAAAACAGGGATTACTAGAGCAGGACTAATATCTTGGCAGTGGGAATGGAGGGGGAAGGACACTGTCGGGAGATGTTGTGCAGATAAGTAGCAGGATCTGACTCTAAAAACAGTGCAAGCTAAAGCAAATACATTTCTTCCACTCAGCCTATTAGAAAAGGTCTCCTAAGGCAGAAGTGAGGATCAAAGACTAGAAAAAGTCAAGCCAAACCAGGAAGGACTAGGGCTGCCAAGTGAATGGGCGGAGTTAAAGGCACCCCCTCCATCCAGATCCCCAGTGTGATCTATGGGGGAGCGTTTCCCCTCTCTGCTCCTCTGTGGAGTATGTCCCAGGACAGAGCTCGTCGGAATGAGCACAAAGCGGGATTCTTTACTGAGGCTGCTGGACACAGACTGGCTGTGTAGTTGTCTCTGGCTCTGTAACAATCTGAGTAGCCAACCACAGCCTGTGCTGCCTGAAGTCACCACACAGGGCCCCCCCGGTGACATGTGCACTGCATCGTAAACCTGGGTCTGTGGGACCAGAGCTTGTGGACTCCGTGTTTTGAACGCTGTGCTTGAGAGCCCCTGCTGCACTATAAACCTGGGCTTACAATTGCTGGGCCCCGGTCTCACAGCCATGGTAACATGTCCGCACTGCACTACGCTGCCCTTCAGACTCAGGTCTGCAGCTTGAGCTGCATCCACACTGCAGAATGCCAGGGCTTGGACCTGAGTCGCAGCGGGACCTAGCTCTGATCCATCCCTCTAGCAGGGTCCTTGGACCCAAGTGCTGAGTGCTTGCTACTTAAGTCAGACTGGCTTGTGTGTGGACAGAAATGGGTCTGGGGCTCAAACCTGAGTCAGAGCCTGGGTTCAGTGTGCTGTGTAGACATACTCCCCTTCCCCATGTCTGCACTACCCATGGTTGAGATTTTGATCACGTTTGTTCCCATCACACTTCTGGCCCAAGTTTAAGAAACAGCAGAAAGGCCTTGAGCCAGAGAGCACTGCATCCCCCTCAGGACAGCAGAAGCAAAGAGATCACCACAGCCAAAGCCAGTGGTCCAGCTCAGAGAGCATATTGGGAGGGTGTATCGCTGAACTACAGGCCTGGCGGTGAGTGTACGTTCGGGACGTGGGAGTGCTCTGGGCCTTTGCTAGTGGATAATGGTACTGGAGTACACTGGGTAGGATACAGGGATGCTGTGGGGTGCAGCTGTCACCACTGAGGTGCTGGGGGGAACGGGCAGGGTGTTGGGCTGAGCCATTTTGCTGTGGCAGACTGGAATGCATGTGGCGTAATGGAGGATTGCTGTGCAAACCGGAGTGTTACCTGAGTCACTGAGAGGAGGACCTGACTCCACAGTGCTTTGGAGGATGTGTGAGGCAGAAAGCAAGTATCTGACTCTGGTTCTTTGAGGGTGCAGGGCACTGGACACTATGTGATGTAGTGGGTACACATAGAATATTATGAAGCCGTAGAGGTGGGATGCTAAGGTGCAGTTGGTGTAGTAACTTGCAGAATTACAGTCTGGGCTCTGACTTACTCACGGATTGCTGTGCTGGAGATGGGGTTTGTGGAGGAACGCAATGAAAACACTCTCAGGCAGCTGGACTAGAGGGAAGAGGAAGTGAGGCTGTGGAAGGAACCTTAACACAGTAATGAGTGGACGATACAACCTCCCTTCTGAGGTAAATGAAGGCAGAGACGGGGGATTAATAACTAGAGCAACTGTAGAACCCTACACAGATAGGTCGGCTGGGGTGGCATGAAGCTGATAATCAAGGTCCTTGATTTGCATAGAGCTGGGTCCAGGGCGTGGAGTGGACATGCCATATCACATCCTATTCTTCCCCACTGTCAGTCTGTGTGGGGTGGATGGGTGGGCAGAGCCCTGTGACTGCAGTAGGAGAATCCCCTGAGTGGACCCCACTGAATTCTGAGGCAGGAGAGGGCTCTTTCCACTGAAAGGTTTTTTGTGTGTGTCTCTCTCTTCCATTAGCATTTATCCCTCGCTCCAGAGCAATGAAGTTGGCAGCCTTTGTCTCTGGCCTGGCCCTAGTGGCCTGTGCCCTGGCTCTGGAGAATGGGCTCATGCGGGTGCCCCCGATGGGCTGGCTGGCGTGGGAGAGATTTCGCTGCAACATTGACTGCAAGATGGACCCTGAGAACTGCATCAGGTGAGCGAGGCAACGCCAGGGGCCGCGTCTGGAAGTTCTGGGTGGAGATGACGAGGGGTGAGGCAAGAAAGGAAGGCGAAAGGGCAAACTGCCTCCCATTTTTGGCTCGCTCTGGAGCTGAGGGCACCATGAGGAGTTCCCACGCTTCACCGCTGCGTGTCAAGGGCTAAAGCGTCACCTTTGTGTAACGCTCTGTTTGAATAGCTTTTGGTTTCAGCGCTTTGGTGAGCGAAGGCAGAGGGGGAACTCCGAACCTTGGGCTGAGCCACTTCCCCTTCCCACCTCACTCAGGGACGCCCCGAGCAGCACCAGCGTCCCCCTCCACTTCATCTCCTCCCCCACAATTCAGAGACACCTCGGTCACAGTCCATCCCTTCCATGCCCTGTCTCTTCCCCACCCCCCCACTCATTCTCACTCCCCGGACACGAGCCCCCCACTCCTGCCCCCGCCAGCTCTTTGGCAGCTGGGGGAAATAAAAGGCATAGGTGGTAGGTAGGGGTTGGAGCAGAGACATTTGGGGGAGTGGCGGAGGAGGCTGCAGAGAAGCCGGAGCTAGATTGTACCATAGCATCCTGCTCAGGAGGGTCTGAGGTGAGAGAACCAGACTCCTTTCACTCGTGACTCAAGTCAGATGTGACACAAAGATCACTAACCCCTGTACCATCACATCTCCGTGCCACGAAGAGGAATTCTAAAACCCTGTGAAAGCCATTGAAGGACTGTAGAAATTGCTGCACTGGGTCGGTGCACTGGTCCGTCTCGTCTGTCTCCCACTGCTAGCAGCACCAATGTCTCATGCTTCAGAGAAAGACTTAAATTGTCATCACACGCTCAACTGTGCAATATGGCATCCTGGAGGGACACTTCTTCCTGGCCCCAACTGGTGGGAGTTTTACCTGCACATATTAGGGCACCCCATCTTTTCCCAATTCATAGGGCTCTAGGCGAAAAGCACCTACTCTTACCCAGTTCATAGGACTCTGGGCCACCCATATGTAATTTGTAGGGCTCAGGGCCACCACCCATACCCAATTCATAGGGCTCAGGGTAACTAACCTGGTCAATTTAAGTAACCACACCTTTTCCTAATACGTAGGGGTCTGGGTATAACTACTTCTGCAGGACTTTTTACCAGTGAAAGAGCCCTTACACAGTAATAACCTCTATTTATTAGCAATCACCAAAACCAGACTGCACACGCTACACATACAGCGCTCACCACTCCCAATAAGACAGATGGACTTTTCTTGATCGCCAGTCAGGATCAGGTTCATCTGGGGGACACCAGTTTCTGCCCATTGTCATTGGTAGAGTGTTGAGGTCTGGCAGCTCTGATCTTTGGGGCTGTGTCCTGGAGCTGGTTCCCAAAGAACTTCCTTTTGGACCCCAGTTTATATAGTGAAATTTTGAGTTCTTTTTAGCTGTACCTTAACCAGTCTTTATACTAACAGTTTACTAACCAGTCCTAACATAGTGTAACAAAATTCTTTAACCAATTCTTCCCCACCACCTTAATTTATACTTAGCAAATTTAATTATGTAACAGACATACACTTAAAGAACCACGCTGAGACCATATAGATAAACAACAGGGAAGTGGGGGCCATAATGACAAAACAATAAAGAAATGAGGATTTCACAACCACTACTATTGATAAGTGATTCCTTGACAGACAGGATGCTATCAAATTAAGGTTTGGTTTTGTTTGTTTGTTTGTGTTTTAACCATCTTTAGATCTGTTTCTTTATCTGGTGATAGTGCAGGGCTGGGCAAACTTTTTGGCCCGAGGGCCACATTGGGACTGCAAAATTATATGGAGGGCCGCGTAGGGAAGGCCTCACCCCTTATCCGGCCCCCTCCCTAACCTTAACCCAATTCCTACCCCCTTACTGCCCCCTCAGAATCCCCGACCCATCCAACCACCCCGACTTTGTCCGCTGACTGCCTCTTCCAGAGACCCCTCACCCCTAACCACCCCGCAGTACCCTACCCCCTACCCAGCTCCTCTGTCCCCCGACTGCCCCAACTCCCCCGCTCCCTGACAGACCCCCGGACTCCCACGCTCCATCCAATCCCTCTGCTCCCTGACCGTCCCCTCAAGAGATTTCCTCCACCTGTAACCACCATCCCAGAGTCCTACCCCCATCCAACCCACTCTGTTCCCTGTCCCCTGATTGCCCCCACAACTTAGCCAAACCCCCACCACCGACCCCCTTACCAAGAGGCTCCTGGTAGTGTTTGGCGTGGCCCTGGGAAGGGGGAGCACTGCTTGCGCGGCTCCGGGGAATGGGAGAGTGTGCAGCCCCAACCCCCCCTCAGCACTGGCCACGCGGCGCGACTCCAGGGGAGGAGGGAGTGCGCAGCTGCACCCCCCCGCCCAAGCGCTGGACGCGTGGTGTGGCTCAGGGGGAGGGGGTAGAGCGCAGCCACGGCTCCGGGGGAGGTGCTGAGCCGTGGCCCCCTCCCGGAGCGGTGGCCGCGCGGCGTGGCTCTGCTCGGGGGGAGGGTGCAGCCCTGGAAGCCCCATAGACAAGGCGGAAGGCTGACTGACTCAGTGGTTTTTGTAGCAGCCTTTGGGGATAAAGAGGAGCAGGTGCTAAGGGTGGTTGTTAATAATGGGTTTGTTTTGTTACTTTGCCTGCTCTGAGCCTGGTCTCTCTCTCCCCATCCCTGAGGTAGCGAGAAGCTTTTCATTGACATGGTAGATCGTCTAGCAGACGATGGCTGGAAGGAGCTGGGCTACGTGTATGTGAACATAGATGATTGCTGGATGGCGAAGAAGCGGGACGCAACAGGGCAACTGATCCCGGATCCCGAGCGGTTTCCCAGTGGAATCAAAGCCTTGGCGGATTACGTGAGCTGATTCTTTTAGTGTAAAGGCAGGATCCGGAGAAGGAAGGGGGCAGGGGATGGGGAGCAGGGTGTGTTCTCGATATTACAGCTACATCACATCTCGTGGCCTTGAGGCCCCAGGTCCATGACCTGAGAGATGTGGGAGTTAATGCTCTAGAGCAGACGTGGGCAAACTTTTTGGCCCAAGGGCCACATCGGGGTTGCAAAATTGTAGGGAAGGCTGTGCCTCCCCAAACAGCCTGCTCCCGCCCACCCACTTCCCGCCTCCTGACTGTCCCCCTCAGAACTTCCGACCCATCCTTGTTCCCTGACTGATCCCCCGTCCCCGAGACATCCGTCCCTAACCACCACTCCGGACCTCACCCGCTATCTAAGCCCCTCTGCTCCTTGTCACTTGACTGCCCCCTCGCAAGACCCCCCACCCTAACCACCCCCCTCCCGGATCCCTCTCCTTATCTGTCCCCACTCCCTGTCCTCTGACTGCCCCGATTCCTATCCAACCCCTGTCCCCTGACCGCCCCCCGAGAACTTCCACACCATCCAACCGCCCCCGGGATCCCCTTCCCCTTATCCAACCGCCCGGCCCCCTTACCACACTGCTCGGAGCAGCGTATCTGGCTCCATGCGGCCCGCCAGAGCTAGACACGCTGCTCCACAGGAGCACACAGCCCCCGCCGGAGCCAGCCACACTGGTGCAGCGCTACCTGGCTGGAGCTACGGGCCAGAGCGAGGCCCGCACAGCACACTGAGGCTGCGGGAGAGGGGGGGACCACGGGGGAAGGGCAAGTCTCCCCTGCTGGGAGCTCAGAGGCTGGTCAGGACAGGCCCGTGGGCCGGATGTGGCCCACGGGCTGTAGTTTGCCTACCCCTGCCCTAGAGTAGTGAAAGATGCTAAAGCGCTGCCCACTCCTGACATGTTCGCCCCACAAACACACACCTGCCCTGAGTGACAGCCAGGGGCTTTCAGGCTCTCTCACAGCCCTCTCCTTTGCACAGGCGCACTTCCGAGGGCTGAAGTTGGGCATCTATGGAGACCTCGGTGCTTACACATGCGGTGGCTACCCAGGCACCACGCTGGACCGGGTCGAGCAGGATGCCCTGACCTTCGCGAAGTGGGGTGTAGACATGCTGAAGCTGGATGGCTGCTACTCATCAGAAGAAGAGCAGGCCCAGGGTAAAGACTGTGTCTCCTGGACTGTGTGGCCTTGGACCCACGCCACTGTTGTTGTCTTCTCAGTTTCTCTGACATGGAGGACATTTTTTCTTTATGCTAAAGCAGAGGCTCTCGCAGCCTGTGGGCCACTCCAGGTGGGGGCTCCTGCACCGATCAGGGGAACAGGGCTGCCATCTCGATTCCTACTCCCCATCTCCATAACTCATTGCATAGATGCTCATGGCGCTTCCTATGAAGCGCCGGGGGAACGGGGGGCAGTCTCTGAGGACACTGGTTTCATGTTTCAAGAGGGATGTGCAGAAATGGCTGAACGTGGGACTGTGGCTTGGTAAAGGGCTGCGAACCCCTCTCCTAATGGGCACAAGCCCATGTTGCGTTAGATTCATTTCCTTGTGCCTCCCATTCTGAATCTTCACCTCCCAGCTTGGTCCCTAGCTGGGATTTTAGAAAGTATCCAAGATACCTGCTTTTCAGTGGGGCTACAGAACCTTTAGAGATGACCCTTACATGTGCATAGGATGTTGTTGAGGGGTTGGAACTGTCCTTACTGGTCATAAGACAGAGCTTTTTTTCCTACAGAAATCCCATTGGTGGCCAGAGAACAGCTTGTTTGATGGGTCTGTGTTTTGGTGGATGGGTCTGGTGGTTTGACAGTGCTGATGGTGTGGGGAGATAGGTTTCAGCCTCAAGATCTGAGTATGGGTAGAGAAGCCCTCAAATATTTGATCCTTAAGGAAGGCAGCTTCTGTTATTCGCCTCTCCTCTCTCCACCACCATCCCTGAGCCCCTTTCTTTCTACTTGTATGTCTCTTAAAATAGCCCATTAAAAATCCACGTAACTAAGTTCATCTGAGTGATTGTTCCAGAAAGTGCTGCCATTTTCTCCCTGGTCAGTGCCAGCCATTTCCTTGACCAATTGGATTCCTTGTCTCTCAAAGGCTACCCTAAAATGGCCATGGCCTTGAATGCGACAGGCCGCCCCATTGCCTATTCCTGCAGCTGGCCAGCCTATCGGGGAGGGCTTCCACCCAAGGTAAGGCTCACTCTGGCAGATACTGGGGTTCCTTTGATTTTTTTTCCTCTAAACGTCCTGTACCAACTGTCCTGGGGGGAACTTTGATTCAGTGTTGTGGGAATTCCTAATGCCTTCCTTTCCTACCCCTCCTCCATGCCAGTTGCTATGATTGGCTTGTGGGCACTGATCTCCCAAAGGGACCGTGAGCCGCCAGACAGGCTGTGGATCCATGTGGAAGGATGCCAGGTTGGGGTGCAGGAGGGAAGGGAAGTGGTACCAATCTTTGGGCCGTGGTGTTAATGTAAAAGGACGCTCCTGAAAAGTGGTGATGTCTACAGGAGAAGCACCGAAGTTAAATGGAAAAGAGGCCTGAAGGACACCTCTTGTCCATCCCCATCCCAGCCAACCTAGGATCATTCCCTACCCATCTATTCCTCAGAGCGTTGTCCAGTTTTAAATGTCTCCAATGACTGGCCTTCCACCAACTCCCCTGGGAGACTTCTCCACGATGGAGCATGAGTTTTCCCTTAGCCCACTCTCATTCCATCCTCACCTGGGCTCTAGATCTTTGGGTCACTCTGAACAATCTCCCCCCGCCTCCCTTTAAGTGTACTCATGGATGGTCATTGTGTCCTCCCTCACCCCCACGTGCCTCTAGCCAGTTAGCCAGATTCTTCATCTTTCCCCACAAATGAGGCCCTTGCCCCTGAGTTGCTTGTTGTTGCACTTCTCTGAATTCCCTCAAATCCTTCAACACCTTTTGGGCACTGAGGCTCTCTGAACTGAGCCCAGTGTTCCCAGTGAGCCTCACTGACAGCTTCAGAACCAGCGATAAGTACAGTGGGGCGGCAGGGAGAGGTGGTATTTTTCCCCCCTCCCCATGACAATGGTGCATCCCACAGCTCTGTGGGCACATCCCCTCTCTCTCATTCACCTGTGCTCCTCCCCCTGTATCCCTTGTTCTCTTCCAGGTGAACTACACCCTCCTGGAGAACATCTGTAACCTCTGGCGTAACTATGGTGACATCCAGGACTCTTGGAACAGCATCCTCTCCATTGTGGACTGGTTTTCAGCAAATCAGGATGTGCTGCAGCCGGTTGCCGGCCCTGGCCACTGGAATGACCCGGACATGGTAAACTTGGGCTGTGGATGGTGGAGAGGAAGGTCTCTAGGCATTTCCTGTCTAGAAGCAGGGTGGAGAATTGGCAGGAATTCATTAGCCTGTGGCACACCATACAGGGGTGTAGGCTGGCAGAGCTGCCTAACCCTTACCCCACATCCCCCCTGAAAGGCCGTCTAGACTAGGGGCAAGGTGGGAGCACGGATGGGGCTGGACACCTTTGCGACTGTGTTAGCTGGGCGTCCTCCACCTGCAGGGGAGGGAAAGGGCTTGCCAGGATGCCAGTGCTCTCCATGGGCTGGGTCCTACTACGGAGAGCAGCAGTTGTCTTATTAATGTGTACTACCCTCTCCCTCTCTGCCCCACCCTACTGCGTGGGTCCTCGCCCTCTGCGCCACAGCTGATCATTGGAAACTTTGGCCTCAGCTATGAACAGTCCCGATCCCAGATGGCCTTATGGACAGTGTTGGCTGCCCCACTCTTCATGTCCACGGACCTGCGCACCCTCTCCCGCAGCTCCAGGGAGATCCTGCAGAACCGACTGATGATCAAAATCAACCAGGACCCTTTGGGAATCCAGGGACGCAGAGTCCTTAGGGTACAGAAGGGAGTGTGTGGGAACCCAGTAACATAAGGGCCTGGGAGCAGGGAGTAGATGGGGGAACAGCCATTGAGAGGGACTGGCTGGGCGTTGGGGGAGAAGGTGACCCAAGCCTGGGAATGGCTGCGGTTAGCTGGGGATTTACGGGGTTAGCATAATATTGGGGAGGCCTCCACAGGGGAAGGGGAGGTGCCCTTCCGCCCCCTCCCCAGGGGATGGGTTGAACTAAATTACGTTTTTAAACAGCTCTAGTAGCCTCCTCCTGCATGCCTTCCTCCCTGGACTCGCCTGCTCCGTTTGTCCTCCCATGCCCTTTCATGTCTCTTGGTTTAGAAAGGGTTAATCTTCGGGCTCTGGGACCACTGGTGGGTAGGAGGGCGGCCATCAAACAACCCCAGTTCACTGCCTGCTGCTGATGCCTGATGTGTCAGCATCTGGCTGCGCACCTCGTGCCCAACAGAGAGCTGCTTCTCAGCTCCTGCCAGGGCAGGTTCATGAGCCATCCCAAGAGCCGACGAGCGCCGGGGGGGAGGGCGGAGGACCTGGAGATGGACCTAGATTCCCTCTTTCTGCTCCCCTAGGAGAAGTCTCGGATCGAGGTGTTCCTGCGTCCGCTTTCCCACTCGGCCAGTGCCCTGGTGTTCTTCAGCCGGCGGACGGACATGCCGTACCGCTACACCACCTCCCTCAGCAACCTCAACTTCTCCGCCAGCGCCGTGTACGAGGTGAGCAGGGAAAGCACAGCGGGCCCCATCCCCACACCCCTGCCACACAGGCCCCTTCTCTCTGCAGAGTGGGGAGCCCAGCCCCCACGTTCACGCACGGTGTTTTGCGGTTCGGAGTTCCCCTGAGTGTAGTGTGTGTTTGTCCTGTCCCCCCACACGTAGTACTGTGGGAGACTGCAAGCCAAGCCCACAGATCTAGTTACATCCACACACTGGTGCTGGGACTCATCCCTCCCCTGGCCTAGTCACGCCAGGGATTTGGCTGGACTCTGAATGCTGCAGTCCTGAATGTGGGCAACTGGGCCTACACATTGTAGCTGTTTTCCCCACCCCCCGGCACAAAGCTTCTGCCTCTATTCTTACTCCAAGATGGTGCTGGGGGGATGGGGTGGCAAGCGACTGCACCAAGTCGCTGACTAGCCTGGCTCTGGGACTTTGATGGTGTGCTTGCAGTTAGGCTATAGTCCCCATGGCTCCCACAGACTGAAGCGGTTTAGGGCTGATCAGTCTGCGGATGAGAGATTTCTAGGAGGCGATAGGGGGAGTATTGTCGTGTGCCTTGGGTTTCCTGGGATCATTCTGACTCTTGATATTTTTACTGGAGCCGTTCCCACTCCTGCAGCCTCTGATCAAAATCCCTGGGGGTTGGATACAGTAGTTTGCCCTTGTTGTGTAGCGTTCACTGTGCCCCAGTGCACAGCTGCTTATTTGGCCTGCCAGAGCGGGCTACACTTCCTGGGATCTCTCACCTGTCTTGGAAGTAAATGGGGTTTTGACATACTTGGGGTGAGAGGTACCATGGAAATGCTGGTAACTACCATGTCTCTTCCAGGCACAGGATGTTTACAGCGGCGGGATCATCAGCGGCCTGAAGGCTGGAGAGAACTTCACTGTCATCGTCAACCCCTCGGGAGTAGTCATGTGGTACCTCTATCCCACAATGTACCTGGATCAACCCTTGGACTTTGTCAAGCAGCAACCCCAAGGGAAGGGCTTCCACCCATTTGCACTGTGAAGCCAATCGGAGGACAAGGATCAGGGGCCAGCTGTGATTTTTATCCAGCCCCTAGGCGTACATGTTGCTCTCTGTCCAGGAGTGACTCCCCTGAGTGTTTCCATCACTGCGTGGAACAGACGTTTTGCTTGTTCACAATCACAAACCAATCATCTACATTTAACTGCCTTGTGCCTTGGTTTTCCTTTCTGTCAGCCAGGGAGAATTGTTACCTACTTCCGAGGCGTCAGGTGCGGGTTAATTCATTACTGATTGTAAAGGGCTTTGAGCTCCTTACCTGGATGGTGCCAGACAAGTGCAGAACACGGTCACTGTGAACTAACTCTCACTGCCTGAATACTGTCTAGAGTAGTAGGAGCTAAAGGTAGTATCGCAGCTCAGTGAAGAGGTCATTACCCTTAGATTTGCAGTAGAGCCTTCGATCTGATCCCTGACATATCTGTCACGAGGAGTGAGTCTTCCCTAGAGGTCCTATACTGGCAATCACATGTTCCATTGACAACTTCAGGCAACAGAACTCATCCCCTTCCAGTTGTGAAAGCATTAGCGCAGGGGTAGGCAACCTATAGCACATGTGCCAAAGGCAGCATGTGAGCTGATTTTCAGTGGCACTCACATTGCCCAGGTCCTGGCAACTGTTCTGGGAGGCTCTGCATTTTAATTTTAAATTTAAGCTTCTTAAACATTTTAAAAACCTTATATAACTAAACTATTATTGTATGTAAATATTATAGACTTATAGAAGAGACCTCCTAAAAACATTAAAATGTATAACTGGCACATGAAACCTTAAATTACAGTGAATAAATAAAGACTCTCCACACCACTTCTGAAAGGTTGCCGACCCCTGCATTAGCGCCTGCAGGAGGCAGCATTGACCGGTAGCCGGAGCAGGGCCCTGGGAGCTAGAAGCTCCTGAATTTCAATGCTGCCTCTGCGCATACCCCAGCAGTTGCTAAAAGTGATATCTGCATGACCCTTGCTACTGTGGCACACTTATGAGGCTGCAGTACCCTCAAGTAGACACTTTCTGCACTGATGGGTGGGGTTTTTCCATTGGTGGTGTTAATCCCACCTCTCCAAGAGGTGGTTGGCTGGGTCGATGAATTAATTCTTCTGCCATGTCAACAGCAGGGGCTAGACCAACCTAACTGCAGTGCTTAGGAGGTATAATTCGTCATAGCCTCCAAGCAATGGAGCTAGGTTGATCTAATTTTTAAGTATAGACCAGTAGGTCTCAACCCAAGGCCCACTCAGGACACAGTTGTGGCCCATGCGATGTCCTCACAGCCATACAGGTACTATATATATTGTGTGGATGTGGCCCATGTCACACACAGAGAGCTGCTTAGGCGGCCTACAGTGGTAAATCAGTTGAGGACCACTGGTGTAAACCAAGTTTTAGTTTCCCCATTCCTGAAGATGATGTATAGTCATGTTTAGCACTTAACTTCTTCCATGTACAAATAGGAGCTTAATCATCACAGAATCCCAGCCTGGGTGAGCCTTAGTAGTGTGCTGGTGCTGGATACTGAGGCACAGGGAGGCCATACAATAAATCAGTGGCTGAGCAGAAATTAAACAGGATTACCTGGCTCCTGTTCCACCCAGTCTGCCCCTTCAGGTAGTTCACAGGGTGGAGATGACTGTGTTCTCCACTGATTTGTGCCTTGTTATCACCATTAGAAAAACACCACTGCTAAATGTACACAGCAGGGAAAGCAGCTGTGTAAAGTGTCTGGGAACCACTGCCACACCCACAATCTTGTGAAGCTCAGACTTGCCTCATGTTAGTACTTGAACTGAGCTGGTTGTTCCTGCTGGATGGGGACAGGCTCCCTTCCTTCTCCAGTTGTCCAACATTCCTGGATTTCTCAAGGAAAGGCAGCTGTGTCTGTATTTGTAAGTTTCCATGACCAATAGCCTTTTAGTCATTAATACACTGCCCGGGATTGTGTTAGGAGTCTGTCACCTGCATTGTGAGCCTCAGCCACAGCTGGTTGCACTCCATTGTCTGCAGGAACCCTGTCGCTATGTGTTCCACTGTATATTGTGCTAGAGGATGAATGTTTGAATAATGTATTTGTGTGGGCAGAAGGGGAATGTTTAATGATAGGCTGTTTTCCTTCCAGTTACAACATTTCACTATCTTCTTCATCCCAGCTGGGCCCAAACTGAGAGCTAAGGGCTGGGGAAGTGGGGTATGGGCTACTCAGGGAGAATTCTGCACCACCACATTAAAAATTCTCTGCCTAATAAAATTTTGCAAAATTCTGCATATTTTGTCAAAATAATGTAATTGTGTGGTTTCAATTATTTAGGTCATTTATTTAAAACAATAATACAATGGATGGAGAAGGGGAGTAAGTAGCATTGGAGGAAATCCCCAAACCCCCTTGCCTAATAGTAATGGAGCTAGGTTTGACCCTTTTATTTCTAGTTGTTAGTCAACCAATATTTGCAACCAGGTGCTCAGTGTTACATCACAGGCAGTGAAGATCAAGTGAGGGTGGGGGAATCAAACTCAATTTCTATTGGTTACTGACCATCACCAGAAAGATCAGCAGCAAACAAGCAGTTCATGGAGCACATTTTTTCAGTTCAAAAATGTAGATCAGTTCTAATCACTAATGCACCCTAAGCATTGTTCTTTACACCACTCTGGCAATATAAAGGAGCCTTAAAACTTTTACACCTGTTTTATACTCCTGCAGGAATTCACTAAGCAGACTGGCTGCTATATTCTGCTCTGTCTGAGGGAACAGAGCCTGCCCCACACCTACCTCCTCAGAAACACCCTGAAGCCCTGCCCCGCCACATCACACATGCCGTAGTTACGACTGAGAGGGTCAGAGTGTCTCTCTCTCTCTCTCACACACCCCTATGACTGCCCAGTTCCCCTCTCCTCTTCTCCAGGTAATGATTTATGTCTCTACCAGCTGCTCTGGGTGCTGGAACCAACCAGCCTGTATTGCCATAGAGGGGCATGTGACCACTCTTGTGGTTTCCCTTTACTTCCCCATCAGAAGTCATTTTTCTGCAAGGAAGCAAATCTGCAGGGGGACATGAATTCTGCACATGTGCAGTGAAGCAGAATTCCCCCAGAAGTAGGATGGGCTTAGCTCCTCACTCATTGGGAAGAATATTTAACACTAGAGGCCCTCTAGGCTGGATGAATGGGAGACTGCAGCATACAGGTTAGAGGAGTGTGTGGTATAGCACAAGCAAACTTGTTGATAAGGGGACTTTACAACAGGGTTCTAAACCAGGCTTTTGCATGCACCAAGTGACACCAGCAAATGTCTGCCCACTGCTCCCCCATCTCCTGTATAGCAACTTACCCAAGGCTCTGATAAGTAACACCTGTCTCACTGCAGTAGGATGTACAGTGGATACAATGGAAGATGCCTGTGTTTAAAAAAGGCTGGATATTGACTGGCTGCTAGCAGAGCTGGCCTTAGCCATTTTGGACAGAACCACCAGTCTTTTGCTAGGTGCTTCTCCCCACACAATATAATCAATACCTCTTTATTAGTGCACTACAAGATGCAGGACTGACCTGAGGTCTGGAGAATCTCTACACTAGGTCCCCTCCCCCACTCTCCTTGGGCAGAAGTAGACGCCAGCTGCTTGCTCCTTTCCCCTGCAGCAAGCTGATAGCATTGATTTCCATCTGTTTAGGTTTTCAGGCTTTCCTCTGCAAGGAAAAGGGCTAGACACCTGCTCTAGGACACACATTCTGCATTCCCTGTACAGTTCCTCTCAACCAGCAATGCCAGTAGGGTAGGGGTGGGCAAACTACAGCCCATGGGACTGTCCTGTCCAGCCCCTGAGCAAGCCAGGGAGGCTCGCCCCAGCCCCTCCGCTACTGTCCTTCCACAGCCACACCGGCAGCACTCTGGGGGGCAGGACTGCATGCTCCTCCAGGGCATCACAGGAACATGTTTGGCTCCGGCCACTGCTTGAGCATCGTCATAAGGGGGCTAGAGACGGAGGGCTGGATAAGAGGCAGGGAGTCCCAGGGGACAATTAGGGGACAAGAAGCAGAGGTTTGGGGGTTAGATGGGGTATGGGAGTCCTGAGGGTCTGTCAGGGGTATGGATAAGGGTCAGGGCAGTCAGGGGACAGGGAGGGTTGGGGTCCCCCACAGGGGGCAGTCAGGGGACAAGGATTGGGGGGGTTGGATGGGTCAGGGCGTCTGAGGGGGGCAGGCAGGGGGTGGAAAGTGGGAAGGGGTCAGATAGGGGGCAGGGCCACACTGATTGGGGAGGCACGGCCACACTGATTGGGGAGGCACGGCCTTCCTACGGCACTCACCAGATAATTTTGCAACCCTGATGTGCCCCTTTCGTCCAAAAAGTTTGCCCACCTCTGCAGGAGGGAGTGGCACAGGCATTGCTGAACCAGGCCGGTCCTGCTGAAGAGAACTCTAACCCTTGCTTTCCAATGAAAATACATGAAGGACTGATTACACTTCAGCATTGTAGGCAAGACAGTAGTTTCTAGCTCTATTTTATTTTAACTAGAAAAGTGAGTCACAGAGTGATGTTCTACTGGAACTGTTGGCTGACTAAGCAGCATAAAATATGCAACACATGGGCTCTCACTCATAGTTGTAATGTACCATCTCAGGCTGGAGGGCCAATGCTATAGAACCCATGCTAGGAAATGGAATTGTATACATTATAGAAGGCAAACAGAGCAGGCCCTGCTCTGCAAAATGATTATAGGGCAAGGTTAATGCTGACTGAGGACTCAGGTATGACTACCACAATTCATCCATTTTTTAAAAAAATTAAAAGTCCTCTCTCAAACCTGGAACTGTCTACAATAAAACACAAATTTAAGATTTTCACCACCTGTGTAAGAGTCACTATTAGATCTTCCTTTTATCCTTGCCCCACAAAAAACATCTAGCAAGTCAAGTTCCAGAGGGGAGAGAACATGGGCTCTACGTAGGACCTATTGCACTGTTTATACTCTTTTGCTGACTTTGTTACTGGCCAGAAAACATTCCCAGAGCAACAGCAGTCTCCCCCATCACACATCACTCACTGGAGATTTAAGGAGACTGGTGCCAACTCATGACTCCTTTCCCTCTTCATTAGCTAGATCAAGGGTAGGCAACCTATGGCACAGGTGCCAAATGTGGCATACAAGCTGATTTTCAGTGGCATTTCCACCGGCTGGGTCCTGGCCACCAGTCCGGGGGGCTCTGCATTTTAATTTAATTTTAAATGAAGCTTCTTAAACATTTTTAAAATCTTATTTACTTTACATACAATAATAATTTATTTATATATTAGAGACTTATAGAAAGAGACCTTCTAAAAACATTAAAATGTATGACTGGCACGCAAAACCTCAAATTAGAATGAATAAATTAAGACTCGGCACACCACTTCTGAAAGGTTGCTGACCCCTGAGCTAGATACTGGGAGTTGGAGCAGCCAGCTAGGGGACAGCAGTGAGAGTGGCCCTACCTAGTATAACAGCTCCTGCCACAAGCTCAAAGAAGGGCTTAACCTTTTCTCCTTCCCACTAGACAGAGGGCTCAGGATATGCTGCTGAGCCAGCCAACCTGGGTGCAGGCAACAGCTGGTTGCAGTCACACGTTTCCCAAGAGTGTCTTACTTCTCCTCCTCCTCTCCTCACATAGCCTGTGTAGCATTGCAAACCAAGGTAATAGTGCCAAGCCCACCACCACAAACGTATCACAGGGACCTGGCTAAGACACTGTGCTAATCTGATGGCAGGTAGGACCTTAGGCACATGCAGTACCCAAGCTAAAGCCTCACTCCAGCCAAAGCTTTCAGTGAAGTGATTGAAGACAGATGCGATTCTACATGTCCTACAACATTGAGTGTTGTAATAGGTCTCCCTGACAGGTGCAGTGTGGAGGCAGCAATTCTGAGCCTTGAGTCTGTGATTGTCCCAAACCTGCCCTCACTCCTGTCTTCAGCAGACTGCCTGTTTTTTCTCCAGCTACCTATATTTTTTTTTAAGCTATCCCACATTTGGTGCTGCTCTTTCAGCAAAGCGAGTCTGGGATGCACGAGCCAAGCTGCACGAGGGGAGGTGAATGTGGAAGAAAGGTATTTTGTCCCCAGGGATTTAACCTATACCAGAAGATGAAATAGTTGACCACCCTCACAATTGGGCAGCAGGGAAAAAACTGGGGACCTTCCACTTTTGCTCCTTAGCAAATAAGAGAATTAGTGCTAGTTGTGGGACCAAGCCCTTGAGAACAGCTGTTCAGAGGAGCCGCGTGAATACTGCGTTAGCAGAGAACTTCCACAGCCCTGGCAGTGGTGTTCGGCCTGCCCCAAGGAAGGATTAGTGTGGCAGCTCGAGTTAACTAGGACATTAGTTACAGCAGTTAAGGCAATGATGGCAAAAGGCAGCCTCTCTTCCCTCACAGCCTTAGAGATAGGCTAGAACCACAGCCTGAGGTATGGGGTGGGATTTGTAACTAAAGGCCATTTTCTCACTCTAATTCTACAGCCCAGCTAAGCTGTGATCAGGGGGCGGGGGAGAGGGGTGCAGACCATGCATTGGTGCCACAAAGCCAAAAAACAATCCCACAACCTTTTTTTTTGGTTGCGATTCTTATCCCAGCCATTCCATTTTTCTAGCCCATTGCAGGACAACCTGGTGGTTATACATCATCAGAACATGCACACCACTGAACTGACGCACAGGCCTGAAGATTCCAATGCTTCTGTATTAAAGTGCAATGCAAAAGATATTACAAACATTGATGGCAGAACATTTTTAATTCCAGAAAGTTATTAGAGAATCTTTGACTTGGATTAAAAAGGCTCCTTAGAAAAGGAAGTTCTTCCCTTGCAGACAGCTGCTATATGGAGCAACGTCAAGCAGCTATAGGAATACACACGTTGTCTGAGCCTTGCTTGTACAATAGCCTAGTGCATAGGGAACAAAAGGGGGGGGGGAAAAACAGTCCCTACCCCTGAGTGAGAATGGGGTGGGGTGGGGCTGAGCAGGCCCTACACTGGGAATCAGAGGTTCTCCACTAGATAAGTGTGATTCTCTTTGGAGAGCAAGTTTTCAGGGCATCAGCTCCTAAGGGAGAAGTGAAGGTCCCAGCTGAGTTGCTCTATTCTCAGTAACAGCTGAGGGTTAGCAGTAATATCTACATTACAAAAAATACTGGTTATTGATGGTGAACGGGCACCACCTCACCACAGGAGGGTGCCATGCAAGCAGTAAAGGGTCATCCAGTTACCCCATCTCCATTGAAGACACAAACCCACCCCCACCTATTGCGCTTCTCTCTCATCCCTACCACCGTTCAGATACCAGCACGTTCACACCAGCATGGCTTTAGTTGCACGTGGAGGGAAGACAGACCCCTCTCTGCCCCACCCAGTGCTCTCTAGGGAAGCTAGCACAAGGTAGGGGGTTGCTCAGTAGTCAGAGCAACAGCTTCTGATCCCACCTCTAGGGTGAGGCTGTTGCCAAGGGTTACTCTCTCCTTGGTGAAACCTACTGTCAGAGTAGAACACCCTGATACTTCTCACTCACCTGCAGCATGGCTGCTGCTGCACACAGGGGCCAGTTTCTAAGAGAACGAAAGGAAGACTTGGATTAATTCCCACTCCATTTCTCAGAGCTCTGTAGCCCCGATTCCCTTCCACCCAGTCCCAATTTGCTTTTCTACTGCCCATTGACACAGGCATGCTGCTTTTAGAAAGCCAAGGCCCATTTCCACATTAGACGCACCAGTTCCTCCCAAGTCTTTCATCGGCCACCTGCATCAGGTGGCCACAAAGTCTGGCTTTCACTATACTGAAAACACCTGCTAACGCATCTCCCCCCAGCCCCTTAAAAGTACATTTACAATACAGAAGAGAAGCTTCTCACAATAGAGGGGAGAGAGGAGGAGGAACCAGGCATCCCTGGATGTCTGCACACCCCAGCAAGTGGGGCATATGGCCTCTTCCAGCCATCGCCCGTTTTGAGAGAGGCAGGTTTCCTGGGAAAGGAGACAAGTTCATTCAGGGGGGCTTTGCGGTGTCCAAGGCAAGGGTAAAATTCCACTTGTGTTTGCTCCTCTTGCCTGCAGGGCCAGTGATTTAGACAAAGCCAGTTCATACTCCCTTGCTGCTGCTGCTGAGTTAGCATCGTACTTGGCCTCTCCACCCTGAAGCCCACACTGCAAAATGCTTTACTAAGCTGAGTGTGTCTCAGGAGCAGTTTCCCAGGTTACAATGTGGCCCAGTTCCAATGAAGCTGAGGTGACACACAAGCCTCCAGCCCTTCCCTCAATTCCCTTACAAAGGGAACAGCCCCAGTGTAACATGCTCCTCCTTTATACCAACGTGGGGAAATCCAGCAGCCCATTGCCTCTTTCCTTCTCACTTACTGTTGCCCCAGAGGAAGTTTAAAACCACGGTCTCAACCCATTTTACTTCATTCAAAAGAAATGGAGAAGCCGTAATGTTTTATTCCTACGTTAGCGATGTGCTTTCTCTGCTGGGCTAAGATTTCAGCCCTCCCCTCAAACTCAGCAAAAGCCTTGGAGGGACAGCACTCTGGCCCTGGGACGTAAAGCAATCAGGCAGGAAAACACTACTGCCCCTTCTGCTGTTCCACTTGTATTGTCACACTCAATGTTTAAAGAGGGCGGGTGTTATGCCACCCAGCACTATGTCTATTGTATACACACATGGAAGCCTAGAGATACACTGAACTGAGGGGGTGGTGGTGAGGACAGAAGTGTCTTCAGAGAGAAGAAACATGAGCAGTTGGTGGGTGGGTTCCTTCTGTTAGTTGTTCTTTTTCTCAGCAGGAGGTGCATAAGGAGGTGGCTGGTCCTGCAAAGAGAGACCAAGTCAGTCACAATGTCTGTTTTATCTACAATCAGCAGTGCTGTGTGTGGCTGTTCAGCTTTCCAGGCGTTCACAGGCTTAGTTTATGCAACCACCTTTGCCGTCGGCTACAGCTTGAGACACAGTGAGCTGACAGTGACAGGTGTGGGGCCTGTATGTTAGGCTACAGCTATCCCTGGCCATTTCTTCCCAGTTTCGGTTACATCCCAGAACCTTTGCCAGTTCCTGTAATGCTTCAAATGAGGCGCCACACACAAGAGAGATGAACACAGAACGAGTCCCTTTAAAAGCCCATCAGGGCGTGGGTACTTCAGGAAGAGCAGCACTGTGACAGGAAGATGAGGATTCAAACAACGTCCACTCATCCTCCCCAGTGACTCTGCGGTTCTTGTAGCAGTTTGTTAGGACAGATCTTGTCTGTCTCCCCCAGCCTAGAACAGTCTAAACCTGCATTATCCCTTCAAGTTCCTAAATCTGGCTACCCCCATTCTTGCAGAAGTGAGAAATAATTGTTTCTGCACAGGAACAATTTTCATGCGGGTCTTAGAGTTCCCTCCCTTCTTGATCAGAAAAATACTAAGACTCCAGGAACAGTGATTGAGTAGTTTGAGGAGCCCTCTTTGTTGGAAAGAGTGGACAGACCATTTATAAATAGCCTGGTAGAACAAAGCAATCAAACCTCCTGCTTTGGGGAGCCAATTGCCTGTGTGGGTCAGGAAGAAATGAGACACCTAGACCCATCTTAATTCAACTGATCTGGTGCACGTGGGTGGATCCACTCTCCTCCTGAGGATCAAGCACTCCCCGCAGCTAGACTAGATGGGCAAACAGCCTACTCGGATACACCCAGAAGCAGGATACTAGACTTGGTGCCATGTGGCATGGCATGGGCTATGCAGACACCTGAGCATCCACTGCCATAAGACAACAAGCTGCCCAGGATTCAGCTGTAGCAGCTGAACAGCAAGTGTGTTAGCTCCTATTGTCCTCCAGCCCAACAGACAACTCAACCAGTTGCTTACCATAGGCATGTAGACATTGTGGGGATTGGATGGGTTGTAATAGGCACTCGAAGCCGCTTCTGCTGCTTTAGTGCCACCTACAGGGTAAGGAAGAAAAAAAAAAAGTCTTCCTAAGTGCTTTACAAATAGCAAATTCAGCTTCCCAGCCCCACCTAACAAAGAGAGAATCCCTATTTTTAAGATGGGAAAACAGAGTCCCAGCCAAGTTAACTGGCTTTCCTAAGGTCACAAAATAAGTCCATAGCAGACCAGGGAATGGAACCCACATCTCCCAGCTTTGCTTAAACCACCAGCCAATGCTCCCTTGTTAACAGATAGCCTGGGCTTTACAGCTCTCTGGGAATAAGACAAGTCTCCCCTCACATCAGCAAAGTCACACTTGATTTTAGCCTGAAGATAACCACAGCAGTGTTGTGGACAGTGGAGCTGTAGCTATTAGCCAGGCATATGCTATACTATGAAGTTCCAGAACATTTTAGATTTCCAATTCCAACTGATAGTATCTGGTAGCAGTTTGACCTGTAGCTGTGGTCATCAGCGCAGACCTCCTGTTCCAAAAGGAGCACAGGTAACACTTTCATAGAGTCTCCTTCCTGCTCTAGTAGGTGGCTTCTGTGCCATCCCTTTCAACACAGCTTTCTTAAGCAGACTCTAGACACAAAAGACGCCGAGGGGACAAGCTTGCAACATCAGAGCCAGCTCTTTTAGTTTTACTTTGGGCCTGCTCATGAGAGCAAGGGACTTGCTCATGCTGGACAGCACCAGTACAGTGCTGGGAACTGCCACGTCATCTTCCCCCACCCACCACAAACTGCCTACGAATGGGTGACTCAAAGAGCCCGTAATGAGAGAAGTTCTATCATTCACATCTACACCAGGGACAATCCCTTTCCCTTACCTGGCATTCCAGGCTCCACCCAGGCTGTAGGGGCTGTGGGAGCTGTAGGGGCTGAAGGTCCTGCAGTAGGAGGGCCAGGGTACGGGGGAGGAGGAGCCATATACAGAGGGTTCATGTCAGGAGGAGGCGGGTACATGCCTGCAGAAAGGAGACATTAAAATGGTGATTTAAGCCATTCCTGTGGGACATACTGCAGGCCTAGTTTACAGGCCTGTTGCTTCTGTCCAGAGTGAAGATACACAAATCCAGACAAGCCATCCAAGCTTAAACAACAGCAGATCCACAGCAGGATTTTATAGGGCTGTATTGCCTTTGAACCCAGAGGGCTTTGAAAACAACAATCACGCCCCGAATTTTCCAGCCATTCTCTGTCAGGTGGTGTTACCCAGCTTAGGATGTTGTATCCTTTATTTCCGGTCCCAATGGCTCTCTAGGGAGACGCAACAATACTCAAGCTGGATTTCACCAGGACACCGCAGCCTTTGCTTCAGTGACCCGGAAGAGTCAGGGCTCTTAGAAGACTAACAATGTTGCTCAGAAAGAATGGGCTGCTGCAATACAAGTCATCCCCCAGCCAAGTTGGAGTTTTGTGTTCTTCACCCCGACACAGTCCTTTACAGCTCCCACTACACACAGCATGCGCACTCTGCCTCTCACACAACACTGGTACGTTACAAGAGGTTGAAGTCTGTCAGAAGGCTTTACCTGGAGGTGGTGCATAAGGGTATCCCACGGGTTGTGGAGCTGGTCCATATCCATTCATTGGTGGGGGCACATAAGGGTAAGGTCCATTAGCTGGCTGGGGCGCATAGCCTCCTGGTGCAGGTGAATAACCTCCTGGAGCAGCGGTGTATCCCCCAAAGGCAGGCATATAGCCATAGCCAGTGTTCTGGGCAGGAGCCCCTCTGGAAGCTAAAAAGAATTCTGTTTTGCAAGTCTGACTCAGCACACTGCCATGCAATTAAAATGGAGCAAAGAAAAGGAAAGAATGGTCATATTAATTTAGTCTGATCTGTCATTGCAACAGAGCTATGAGCCATTGGGTACTGGCATGATTGTTTTGCCTGAAACCCATCTAGCAATAATCTCTTTCTTACAAGTTCCAACACTGCTGTGGTAGTTAGCTTTGCCAGTCTGGACGCTGGGGAGCAAAGTTGGACCCTGAGCTGGGAAGAGCTTATGGAGATGACTCAGATTAATCCCTGTTCTGCAAAAATCTACACAGATACTAGCCACTAATGCTCGCCAAAACACCTCCACCGAAGAATGTGGTTTCAAAAAAAAAAAAAAAAAAAAAGGTGGAAAACCTCCACACTTAAGATTTTCTGATTAGGAAAATCTCCACAAAAAAGTTTGTTTCCAACCAAAACAATTTTTTTGGTTTAGATTTTGGAAGCCAAAAATAGGAAGTTTTCCTCCCACCACTCCATTTTTAATATACGCTCTACCCATTGGGAAAATAGGGTTGGGTAAACTAAGGGTGAGAGTATAGTTCCCCCATATACCACTGCAATCTCAGGTTTTCTAGTTGGAAGGCAGAGGGGAAAAGATTTTTTTAAAAAGGGAATAAAGGGGATCATTCCAAGGATTGGGCATATTACGTTTTTCAGTTTCTAAGAATAAAGGCAAAAGTTCTCATGGAAAAGTCAATCTTTTTCAACTGAGACGTTTAGAAGGGTTATTCCCCCTGCTCACCCCAAGGAGTTTACTGCAGCAAAAGTTAGTTTTCCAGCCAACTCTTCTAGCTAAAGAATACTCAAGCCTCTGAAGGTTACTTACCATTAGTGGCAACTCTGAACATCAACTGTCCAAACTCAATGGCTCCTCCACTGTTGAAGGTCATTTTAAAGGAAGCCTGCCCTTCCCAGCCCCCTAAAAGAGAAAGTGGAAATTACAAATGAAACTATTCAATATACTCTAAAAGATTAACACCAAGAAACTAGTTTGAATTTGGATATGGATTATTAGTTGATTCGTTTCCTAGAAGCTCCCAACTTAAGAGACCAAACAGGGTTTGGACAACTACTGCAGGCCTGGCCAGCAGGAAGGCGCCATCAGCTTTCTTCGTATTCGTCACTCAGCCCACTTGTAGACAAGATAAACCTCAGGGAAAAACCAGAAGAGGGTTTGTCTGGGAATTTCCTTATTGAAAAGGAGAGTCTAAAACATGGACATGTAAAAGTTGCTGTAAATCTAGATTTTCTGCTGCTGGCTAAGAGAGAATCCAATTACAAATACAAAGCAGAAAGGACACATTTTATTCTGCGGGAGCCAGTGAACTGAATGAGAGTCCTTCCGCCAAACTAAACGGACTTTGAATCAGGGCCTGAAACTCAAACCAGGACTGGAATCAATTATTCCATCAGCAGACTCTTTATCTAGGCTGCTCTGCTTCAAAGAGGGTAAAGATTAAAATTTTAGGTCCAACAGGAGTTTTTAGAAATTCATTAGCACATGCTATAAGACTGTACATAAACCACCCAAACTGTACAAAAAGGCAGGTTTCCTTATTGGAGGACAAGTGGATAAATGAAATTGGGAGTTTTTAAAGCAAGTCGTCAGATGGGAGATTAAAGTTTGAGTTTTAAAATGAAAAGCTGAGGTTCCAAAATCCCTTATCTGATTAACTTCGTCCAAGAAAAGTTGTCAGGAGAGACTGTATGAGAAGTTTGGGGGTTTTCTGCACACTGTTAGAGGAGAAATAAAAAAAACCATCAGGCATATAAACTGAAAGGCAGTGGCTGGTTCCATACCACACTTAAAAATTGAGCAATGCAGTGTTTTTAATTATTTCCTATTGTCTTACCAGTAGTAGTTTAGTAGTAAAGCATGAGCAAGTTACCCAATGAATCTGCAACCCACCTCTATACTTCCCATCATGAGGCAACATCCCTAGCCAGCAAGAAAGGTTAGGGTAGAGAGAGAGGATTTAAAGAAGTGTGACTAACAAACGGGCATAGTAAAAAAGGTATCCGAGACTACCCTGCAAGTACACTGCAGTGGATTATGCAGAAAGCTCTAACTATTCAAGAGCCAGAGTGAACAGGACATGAGTCAACACTATTATAGCAGAATCTTCACAAAGTGATTTTATCGCCAGGGAAAGGTGCTGGATTCCCAGCCTTGGAAACCTAGTCCTCACTAGAACAAATACGTCTCTGCTGGCTACTTCTGTAAGATTTCCCGACACACCGCCCTCTCCTACCCAAGTGCCTTGACCCAGGAGGAACTAGTACTAGGACTGAGGGAAGTTGTCTCAATGGCCCTTTTTTGTCCTGATTTTTTGTTCTGTAACTCTCAACAATTAGAACCAATTGTGGCTGTTGTTTCTGAGATGGACATTAACTACTAGGAACAGGGCATCACAAGTGTCAGATGGTAACAATTTTCAGTCACTATTAGCTTGGGGTCAAGTCTGAATCAGTGATATACGGAGATGCACATGAATGCATTTCAGTGAAAAATGGTCTGCTGATCTCCAGAGGCACATGCTCACTTTGAACATTCATGAACAGCAGCGGACAAGATCAGCATCTGAAGTTGGTGAACCCATCACCCACCTGTACTCTCCACCTGCCTTCTCAAGCTGAGTCTAGGAAGCAACTAACACATGCAGAAATATAAAGATCAAGTAATATTCTCACAACATTTGGATCATGGTTACAAGTTTATACTGGACAAAAATATCCACTATGAGGATTTTGGGGGGCTTTACTCTACACTTAGGACACACCTATGTGGGAAAATTGATGGCATACTGACCGGCATAGCAATAGTAAAATGTCTCATGTGCACAAGCCCTGGTTAGAAATGTTTGGAGCTGCAATGCATTAACACACACCTCCTGCCTCAGCCTGGATCACGCCTTTGATGTAATTGGCAGAGAAGACAGGCTGCTCGATGGAGCACCCTTTCACTAAGTAGAATGGCATCATGAAGGACATCAGGGGGTCCTGGCCTTTAGACACAAAGATCATCTGCAAGAGAGAGGGGACATTTTAAAGTTGTTAATTTACAATCAGTCTTTACACCTAGCAGGCAGCTTCAGGAGTGCGCAAAGCAGAGACTGCTTTAAAAAGCTGGTAAAGAGAAACTACAGCTCTGGAACAATTATACATGCAAGTTCCTATTCTATGGCTATATAGCAGAGTTCACACTGAGACATCCAAAAGAACTTTGTCAATCATATATGTAGGACTAACACACCTGAAACACGTGCAAATTCCACTGTAACATGCAGTTGACACCATGTAAATTAAGAAATATTTTCTCCCTTTAAAACCTAAGATTACTGCACTATTTATGTGACAGTATGCAGCTCCATGGCTTGAAGCGCCATTGCACTGAAGTGGACCAGAAGTTCTGGACTGCTTAGACGTGTGGACTTTCTGCCCAAATCTAGCAGCCTGTTTGGATAATAACTTAGCAGTTATCATGATCGTTCTTAAATAAGGAAAACTAGAGGCAGGGATGAGAGACAGTGCCCTCGCCTAAAATTTTCTCTCTGATTTAAAAGGTCCAGTGTCATAGGCTACGGATAACTCACTGCACCATACAGAAACGCTGCTGCATTGTATCTTACACAGCTATTACACCCTTCCAGGATCTAACTCACTGGTGTGTCCAGTGCTTTGGCAGATTCAGTGCAGCATATCTAGTTGAAGCTGAAGTCAAAACAGGACACTCAAACCAAACGAACAGTGTCCGTCTACAGACTTACAAACCAAAAGCTCTGAATTCAGACCAGCTTAGTTTGTTTGGTGACTGTCTCTAGAGAACCACCAGCTAAGAATTCTTGAGTGCTGCTAGCACCTGAAGACTGGATCCAGTCCAAAGGGAGGAGGAATACTTGTGGGCATGCAAAATTTTGCATGAGCCGCATTATAAACCACAGGACTGAAGACAGGAAAGATTTACCGTCCATCCCTCAAGCCAGTACAGAACTGACCTCTTTTTGGAAGTTCTCCAGGACTTTTCTAGTCCAGGTTTTTAGACTACACTGAACAGTTTCCCCTAGTGACAAAGAGTCCTGTGGCACCTTAAAGACTAAGTATTAAAGCATAAGCTTTCGTGGGCTAATGCCCACTTCGTCGGATGCTTATGCATCCGACGAAGTGGGTATTAGCCCATGAAAGCTTATGCTCCAATACTTTAGTTAGTCTTTAAGGTGCCACAGGACTCCTTGTCACTTCTGCAATTCCAGACTAACACGGCTACCTCTCAGTTTCCCCTGGCCCGTTGTATGTTCATTCATCAAAACACTTGCAGAAGCAGCATAGCCCACCCTAGTAATCCCTGGAACAGCAGGAGAGGGTTTTTTCCCCCAGCTTTTAGCTTTTAAATGTTTACTAAGAATGGGTTAGTTTCAATCAGGTTAAACCACTGTGTCTGTACGATAAGCCTTAACAGGTCAACACCTACGCCCATATACTGTACTCTAGGTCCATGTAAAACTCAACTCCCGTTCCAGTTTAAAAGGCTACGCACAGCAGCAGCAGTCATGAGAACTGAGAAGCAATTTAAACAATGGCTAGTGTTCAGGAGAGAGGCTTTGGATGTGCATATAGAGGGCTTTTCGTTTAAACACACACACACACTCTGCCTCTTTCACACGCGCACACGGAGCAAGGATTCTGAAGGAGACTTTCAAAGGAAAGAGAGGAAACCTCACTGACTGACACTGAAAACAGGGCATGTAAAAGACACATGAAAACATGGAAAACGGGTCTGTGGAGAAAAGGACAAGCATGACCTATTTCCACCACCCTCTCCCATCTTGAATTTCTAGCCTCCTCCTAACTACGAAATTTATCCAATCATGTTTACAAGCTCCAGGCCTAAAATCCCGTGAAAGAACATTGCTGGCTCAAGACTTACCCTGTAGGGGGTGAGGTATACCATTCCCTTCTTGGTGCCTTTGAAGATTTCAGCCTTGTCAGACACACAGCTGAAGGAAAGCTCCACATCTTTACAATGCTTAAGAATACTGCAGGAGGAGGAAGAGACAGACATCAGGGATGCATAGTACTGAACACAGTCCTAAAGCATGTGCAATCAACATACGTTAGTTAGCAAGCAAAAGAACAGGTCATTTCCCTAAAAGGCTCAGTTCAGATATGGGTCCCACCTTCTCTCTCTATAGCAGGCCTGCACAACTCGGAAAGCAGTGAGGGCCATATTACTGCAAAAAACCCAGCTGCGGGCCGAAAAGCCCCACCCCATCCGCTTCACCTCACCCCACCCCACCAATTGGCTTGCCCCACCCGTATTCACCCTCCGCAGGCCGCATGTGGCCCCCGGGCCGCATGTTGTGCAGGCCTGCTCTATAGTATGCATGCACCATTTATGCTACTCTCTCAATAAGTACAACACTCAACCCCACTCTGCCAAGGGAAGCCTCTAGCCTCAGGACAGTTTGTTTCACCCTGCATTTCCAAAGCCATCTGAGACCGTTGTTGGGGAAACCATTAGTTTCTCATTGAAAGACTTAGTACAAAAGGTCACAGCACAGAAGCAGCACAATTAACTGCAATATTTCTTTTTGGAATAAGCACGTTGCCTCAGGGCAAGTCCTTGTCTGACTAGCCCAGTATCCATATATTGATGCTTCACAGGAAAGAATAACCACAATAATGCAACTCCAGTTGTGTCAACTGTACTAAAGACAACACTTCTGCACAGCTAGGCTAACTATAGATGCTGTCACTATTTCCTGTAAGTGACCCAGGACTCTCAGCAAAGATTAGTGATAAAGAGCAGTGATAGGGGAACTGTGGTGGGGTTCCTGGTGGTGGGGTTTAAACTTATTCAATGATCTAGAACAGGGAGCCAATATGTTAGTGAAGTTTGCTACAGACACTAACCCGTAAACACTAGCAAAGACAGGAAATAATATAGAGAGACTTAGAGGATAACAAATGTGAGTAGAAGATAACATCAATTTGGGAAAATGTGGGGAAGTGATATCAGGGAGTGATAAGCTTGCAGTACATTATGACAGCAAAAAACAAGTGCACTGCAATTCAAAGCAGCGCACAGAGGCATCACAGATGAGTTGGCTACATATGGCCTTGATGAAACCATATTTAAAATGCTCCATTCAGTTTTAGGGACCCTGTAACAGGGCAAATTATGAAACAGCAAAATTATTAAAAGGGAACAATTAAAGGGACTTGTTTCCGAAGAAAACTACACAAAGCTAGATAACATTTAGTGGGACTATTTAAGGGAGACACAGGCTAACAATCCACAAGTACCTGAAAGGTGTAGATGTCAAGGACGGAGGGAAATTTAGGGCATTACTGAAAATGCAATACTCTAGTCACATTCCTGCAAAGACTGAATGACCTAATACAGGGGTGGCCAACCTGAGCCCAAGAAGGCACCAGAATTTACCAATGTACGTTGCTAAAGAGCCACTGTAGTATGTCAGCAGCCCCCCATTTGCTCCCCAGCCCCCCGTGCCTCCTGCCTGCCGGCAACCCCCACCAACCCCTGCAGTCAGCTGTTTCACGAGTGCAAGATGGAGGGCGAGTGAAGACATGCAAGGTGAAGAGGCAGGGGCTCTGGGGCAGAGCAGGGGGTTGAGCAGCAAGCAACCCCCAGCACACTGGAAAGTTGGCATCTATAGCTCCAGCCCCGGAATCTGTGCCTAGGTAAGGAGCTGCATATTAACCTCTGAAGAGCCGCACCCAGCTCCGGAGCCACAGGCTGGTCACTCTTGACCTAATAGGGTCTCTCCAATTCTCAGATGTTATGGGGAGACATTTCTTCTTAACTAGGGCAATTGCTCATGTCTAATCCAGTTCTGAATCCCACCAAACTCTGCCTCAGCAATACTCTATGGCAGCAAATTTCATGGGTCACTTTTACATTGTGTAAGAATAACTGTCATGTATCCAGTTTCAAATGCACAGTTTTAAAGAGCTTGTTTGAATCATACTTTATACATATGTAGGCAAAACAGCACTTTATACTTTTAGTGTGCCAGAGCAGGGGTAATTACATTAAACTTACTGAACAATTTTACTTATAAGTATACAACTGCCACAGAGAGGACTGGCCCCTCAAGGCAAATTGGCTTTACCGCACCTGTGACTAAGCTTTATCCCAGGTAATGGGTTTGAGGTCAGAGATTAAGTGATTCTGGCAGGTCACCTGGCTCTTAGTTAAGAGGCCAACAAGTAGCAGGTATGGGGAAGGATCCAGAAAGGGGCCAGGAACTGGTTAATTTATGTTGGAGTTTTTTAGTTTTGAGATGTAAACCTGCCCCTGAAGAGGACTGAAATTCTACTGCTGTTGGGAATTTATATATCATCCAGCAATATGGCCCTGCAGCTTACAAGGAAAACTACAGCTAGTCATAAAACATTTGCCAAATATTACTTGACAAGTTTTAAATATTACTTTTTAATTTTTCTCTTTTATTCACCCATCTTAAAGGACAATTTAGTAATCTAGGAGGCAGTTCTCTTTCCCACACTTCTCCATTCAATATCTGGTGCATGTATGCAGGATCTCAGAGTTACCTTCACACAATTTAAACAGCTTGCCTCCTGACTTGCAGATCAGGTCCAGCACTAGTAGCAATACGATCCCAAGACACCTGGTTTGGATTTCATAAGTGAAGTTACTTCCTGCTACAAGAAGGTGAGGCATTTGCTCTGCTCAGATCCACCCTGTCCCCATCTTCAGAGACAGACAGCATTTTGCTAGTTCCACCCAGCCCTACTTATTAGTTAGTGTTTTGTCACCTACATTGCAAGGGACTGAACTTGTACTCTAATCAGTACTGTCACCAAAGTCAATTACATCTCCCCAATAGCCTTTTTAGTAGGCCAACATACAATTATATTTGAAAGCAGCCTGCACGGATACAATAATTTTGCACAGAGGCTGTAGACTTTTCACCAGTGATGCTGTTTGAAATACAAGAAGTAAACACCAAGCTTTAATAGTGAAACTAAGCTGACCAGTTTCATCATTTTTAGCCAGGTTTACTTCCTTTTTCATGCACTAACCCAGCACAGCCAGGGAACCAAACAAACTCCATGAGTCCATTGTTTTTAAATGACACAATCATTCTATTTGTTTCAAATTTGGTAAAACTCCCTCTTAAAATAAATATATGGCCTGAATTAACATGACTATGTACCTCTAGATTATACCAGAAGACCCAATATTGACCATGAGTCAGGGTGCTCATAGTGCCAAGCCATAGCTTCAAACTCCAAGAACATTTTGGGAAGCACCACCATGACCACTCTGGCCCACTGACTCATTCCCAAACTCAGAAATCCCTCAAACTTTTCAGACTGCAGATTATCCAAGAGGGAAATGGGACAGTTGTTCTAGGTGTGAAAAGACCTACTGCCAAAGACAGTTATATTAGAGAAACAAAGAAGGAAAGAGAGAAAACGTCCAGTCACTTGAGAAAATGTCCAGTCGTTTATTCAACAACAGGTTGAATAAACAATTTAATATGACCATGGGTGCAGCTTAATGCAAAAGATCAATGTCTGGAAAGGTGCCGTTTTATTTTGATGGTTCACCACTTATAAAACTTTAATATAGAACCAGACCAGGAAAACACAGGGCTTGTCCAAATCACTCCTCTCCAGCTCACTATTTATCAGAAGAATAAGAGAAGTGGTCTAGACCTATCTTTAAGGATACCAAAATAGCAGTATTCCTGAATTCTGCTGAAGAAGCACACTAATGAAGCGAAGAGGCCCAGAGTTAGATCTGATTTTGGTGGTAGGTTGTTTTGGGCATAGTCCCATAAGAATATTAGGGAATATTTAATGGCCAGGAGCAATCAGCAACTGAGAATTGCATTTAATTTGGAAAAAGCAAAATAGGGCCTACGAAGTCAGTACCTGCACTACATACCTCAATTTTTTAAAGCCAGTGCAGATTTGTGCACAGGGAGAATTAGGTCTCAAACAAGAGGTATGTTTAATATTTAAAAGTATATTTATCTGAGTAGTTTGCTGCAGTCTATTCAGAAATTGACTACTTCGCTATTTGCAACCGGAGCATATTTAATTCAGATCTCAGCACAGCCCAAACCAACGCAGATGCTGCTAATGACCTACTACTGCACACCGTGTTAATGAAAGTGCTGTAATGCTTTGTGATGTAGCTCAGTCACTGATCTGCTGACCAGCTGCAGCTCATGTGACTTCGGATTCACTCGGTGCATTTCCTCTGGGGCTGTCACGCCCATTAGTGAACAACAGCTTTCAAAACAAACGAACTCCCCTGCCGCCAACTCGGGAGCTGGCCAGAGAGCCCAGGGAAAACACTGATGCAGAAGCCAAGGAAACTGTACGTAGAGACGGAAAGGCCCTTAAAGAGAGCGGGCTGAAGGAAACTGGGTTCATCTGGGCAACGATCCCACCATCTCGGCTCATCTCCCAGCGGCCTCTGGGCAGTTCCCCCCCAGCATCCCCCCAGGAGTTTGACAGAGCGGTCCCCACACCCCGCCCCCTCAGGGTCCCCACCCCGCCTGCCGGACACACCCGCTTCCCCCACCGCTCTGCAGTCGCCGCGCTCGGACCCGGCGCTACCGGGACGTGGCTGTAAGAACTGAAAGTCGAGACGGATTCATCCGCACCAGCGAGTGTCGCGGCCGGGCTGCCCCCAAGGGCCGGACCCGGGCCGCAGGGCGCCTCCTTCCCCCTCCCTCCGCTCTTCGGGGGGACCCCGGGGCCACGCTGGGGCCGGAGCTTCCGCAACGAGCGGGGGGGGGGGGCGACACACGGAGCCCCCGCAGCGCCAGCGACGTAAACAAACGAAGCGCCGGACCCGCCTCAGGCCCGGCCGCGCCCCGCCCCGCACGCGCGGGTCCCCCCGCGCCCCGGTACCTCTCCCCGGGGGGGGCGATGACCCCGCCGCCCTGCGAGTGGTTCCTGTTCAGCGCCATCTTCCCGGCCAATGGCAGCGAACGCGCCCCACCCCCCGCCCGCGCCTTATGCCGAGGCCCCGCCCTGTGACCTCATCGCGCACGGCCCGGCCCGTGACCTCATGGCGCACGGCACGGCGCGCGGGGACGCGGGCTGAAGCCGGGCGTCGGGGTAGCTTGTGGATCAGCAGAGAGAGCGACAGACGGACGGACGGACGGACGGAGGGAGGGGTGGACAGATGGACAGATAGGCGGAAGGGGGGGTGGCTGACTTGACAGAAGGATGGAGACATCAGCGGATGGATGGACAGAAGGACGGAGGGATGGATGGATGGACAGTTGGGCAGAGGGGTGGGTGGATAGGTGGAAGGACAGGAGCGGATGGATGGACAGAAGGACGGAGGGATGGGTGGATGGACAGACAGTTGGGCAGAGGGGTGGGTGGATAGGTGGAAGGATAGGAGCGGATGGATGGACAGAAGGACGGAGGGATGGGTGGATGGATG
>ML677350.1:183405-202242 GCA_007922305.1 Dermatemys mawii
GGTGGAAGGACAGGAGCGGATGGATGGACAGAAGGACGGAGGGATGGATGGGTGGATGGACGGGGCAGAGGAGTGAATGGATGGGCAGACAGAAGGGTGGGAGGAATGGGTGACAGCGGCTTATTATCGCCTAGGCTGACAAATTTGCAGGAGCGGCAAACTTATAATAGCCATAGGTGCCGACAGGTGCTCCCGGCCCTGCCCCACCTCTGCCTCTTCCCCGCCCCCATTCCAACCCCTTTCCCCAAATCCCCATCCCCGCCTCCTCCCCCGAGCCCACAGCGGCTCCGCTTCCCCTCCACCCCCAGGCTTGTCAAGGGAAACAGCTGTTTCCGGCAAGCCTGGGAGGGAGAAGGGAGAAGCTCAGGGGAGGAGGCAAAGCGGAGGTGAGCTGGGGGAAAGCCGGGGGCGGCAATTATTTCAGGGCCTAGGGGACGCAAAATCATTAATCGTCCACTGATGGGCGATGGACAGACAGCAGGATGGATGAATGGATGGACAGACAGAGGGACGGAAGTAGAGCTCTTTTAAAGTTTTATAGCACAATTATGTGACAGTGCTGTATGTGAATGGCTCATTTATGCGTCTGTATTCTGTAAGCCAAAGTGGATTTGAAATACGCCTTCTGTCTCTTGTCAACTCTTTTTTTTAAGAGCTGTCTGCTCTTGAGGGTGGTGAAATCCACATTATTGTTTGCTTGTTTCTCATTGGTCTGGAAGAGCCAGTTTGATTACCTTTTAATAAAAGGCCAACTCAAAGAGGTAGGAGAATATTAACCTGATGGGAAAGGACAATTGAGAAGAAAAATAGCATAATGCAGGTTAAGGGTAAGTAGAAGGACGAGGCCACTGAACCAGATTCCAAATGGTTTCACCTTGCTAACATGGTTTTGTAAGGCAATATAATGTGCAGACCACCAGCTCGATTCAGAAGGGCAGCAGGTGCCCTTTTGGAGAACCAAAGTGAGGTGTTCCTCACAAAGGAGTAGAGGATCCCTAGTTTCCCATAGACCTTCCGTTGGGACATTTGACACACTGAAAGACAGGGACAGCTTAGAACCAAGTCTCTTCTACCATATGCAGTTTTTCACATGTCTAACCCAATATTCTGTAACCTAAGGTTTGGGCTGACTTTCTTGTAGTAGCTGTGCAGGTGAGTGCAGATTTTACTTATCCTTTTATGGTTTCTTCTCTTGGTTTCAATAATTTGCCAATAAAATCTATTTTTAGTTGTAAGTACCATAAGTGGGCCTTGAATACTATTCAGTGGGGAAAATCACCTCAGAGAGAATCTGACTTCTGAGTAACAGGGAGGTAGGGACACAAACCATAAAAGCTGGAGTTCAAGGTCTCAGACACAGTGGCTATTGGGTTCCCCATTCTCCAATACTGCCCGAGCAGCTGGCATGGTCCTATGTGGTACAGGGAGAACCAAACCAGTCAAAGGATGTAAGATGTGGTTATAATAGCAAGTTAGATCTAGTCCCCATACTCTAGCAAGATATTACGGTGACCCTTGACATTGAAAGCTTGGACACCCTGACCAATCTATAAGGTGTCTGAAGTGACTCTACTTCTGAATGACACTCGAAGACTTAGTGTGCATTAATGAACACACTTTCTTGTCATGCTTTTAGTTAATTTGTAGACTCATGGATTTTAACGCTAGAAGGGATCATTGTGATTATCTAGGCTGGCCTGTACATCATAGGTCACAGAACCTCACCCACCCACTCCTGTGATAGCCCCTTAACCTCTTGCTGAGTTACTGAAGTCCTCAGATCATGATTTAAAGATTTCAAGTCATAGAGAATCCACCATTTACTCTAGTTTAGACCTGCAAGTGACCATACCCCATGCTGCAGAGGAAGGCGGAAAAACCCCAGGGTCCATAGGTGCTGACTCCATTGGTGCACCCACCGTCAGCCCCCCATCAGCCCCTGCCTAGCACCTCCCGTCCACTGGCAGCCCGGTGGATCAGTGCCTTCCCTCCACCAACAAACAGCTGTTTCATGGCATGCTGGGAGGGAGGGAGAAGGAGCGGGGACGCAGCGCACTCGGGGGAAGGGCGGAACTGGACAGGAACTTAAGAGGCAGGGCAGGAGTGGGAAGAGGCAAGGTGGGGGTGGGGCCTTGGGATAAGGAGTGGAGGCGGAGCCTGGGGCAGAGCCGGGGGTTGAGCACCCCCAGGCAATTTGAAAAGTCAGTGCCTGTGCCAGGGTCTCTGCCAATCTGACTCTGGGGGAAAATTCTTTCCTGACTACAAATAATGGTGATCAGACACTGAGAATGTGGTGAGACCTGCCAGTCAGACACATGGAAAAGAATTCTCTGTAGTAATTCAGAGGCCTCCCCTTCTAGTGGCTCATCTCTAGCTAGAGGATATTTGCCAGTCACAGATTGGCTACATGCCATTGTAGACAATCACATCATACCATCCCCTCCCTAAAAAGCTGTTCAGTACAGCCCTCCTGCTCAGTCAGGGGTTCTGCAGAGACCTCCGGTCACTCCTTCCAGGCCAATGACAAGAACTGCTTATAATGGCGTGCGAAAAGGGTTCTCCAACTGTCCTAAAATTCAGAAGCCAGTCCTCAACGTACTGGCTCTGCCCCCACACACCTGTGAGCGTAGCTCTCACGACAGTTCCACATTTCCAGCTGTGGGGTAGGTAGAGGTTAAACTCAATCCCCCTCTGAGCAGATCCGATTCATCTCCACCAGTTCCCTGCCTGGGAGGACCCTGGCTTGTGCTCATTTAGGCCAGATCTTGAACTGAGAAGAAGCTAGGAGGGCGGATTCCATCTATCCTTCCTACGTCAAGCTTTGGTCTTCATGACATCACAAGATTTCAGAAAAGCGTTCAAACACTGATAGAAATTGAGAAGAGCAACCCGGATCATTAAACAGGCTGGCATGTTGACTTGTGAAGAAAGAGAAATATTTAGTGTTGCTAAATGACAACTGAGAGACTCTGTTTGAAGGGTATTAACACCAAGCAGTGAGAAGAATAGTTCAGGATGTTTCGGGGAGTATACATAGGAATAATAGGGGTTACCACTTCGATATATGACACATCCTCTAGTTGGAAACTCCTGAATGAGCAGATTATCTAATAGATCTTCTCTGTCTCTGAGCGCTGTAATGTAAAGGAAGCAAAGGACTATCCCAGCCAAATACCAAGGAACTTTGCTTGGTCTATTAGGCAGTGAAATGTTCTCTCAAGAGAAGTGGTAGAAGTCTCATCACTGGAGTGATTAAAATCAGATTGGAGAAAGGCCAGGGTAACATACAAATTGTAGGGAATCAGTCAGCACTGGAAGGAGGACTGGGAAGCAGTGAGCAAGAAGTGACCTAACAGCTCTTTTCCAGATCTTATTTTTTATTATTCCTGTTACCTGGACAGGCCCCTGCCTGTAGGTGCAGGACTGTGCTACAGAAGAATAATGCCACTGTGCCAGGTGGATATTGCATGGGATTGGGGAAACTCGAACTGTAGAAGGGGAGGGAAAGTAGAAAAACAAAGTGTAAAAAAACCAAAACACTTGTTCAAATGGTGACGTTTTGTTTAATCATACGACACAGGTAGAAAGTTAAGTCTAGCGACATTTACACCACAAGTTTGTGTGATTTCGTTCTTCCTCAACCAGTGCTGGACTGATACAAGAAGACTCCATCATGATACTGTCAGGACGGCAGTGCCAGGAACCCAGTTTCATTTGCTTGTTCAGGCTTCCATTTCTTGCTCTACTGTCTCTCAGGTAAAATTAACTCACTTCCACGGTACTTGCTTCCAAAAGAAAGAAGTGGGGTCTAGATTTCTGAAAACCTGTGAGTGCGTCTTGACTGGCTGATGGTGGCACAATATTTCCAGAACCAAGGCAGGGGCCGCCCTTAATTTCTTTTCTCTCTCTGCCCTGTAAGTCTTGGTGCCCTGGAGCTGCCATACAGATTCATAAGTGACATCGAAGGGGCAAAGGTGAATAGATGTCCCCTGATTGCTAAGGGGCATTTTTCATTGTTCTTTGTAGAGTTCTGTAATCAGGTACATCAGATTTTGGGATGCACCAAATGATTTTCAAGTTGGCAGTGGGGAGAAAGGAAATCTCGGGGTGCTTTCTCATCCACTATTAGTTGAAATATGTTGTGCGGGAACTTCTAGCTCTAATAGTGGAGTCACCTGTTTTGTTGTTGGGCATCACCATTCCATCCACTGCACTGCACTAGCATTTGTTCTGAAATCAGCAGCTTTATATCTTTCTTAAGCTCAGGGGTACTGCATGGGAAGGTGCTGCATAAAGGATATGGGGGCAGCAAAGGGGAGAGAGGGTGGGCATGACAGCCAACATCAGAGAGGCATGCTCAGAGGTTGGTCAGTGCTTTGGGGGAAGAAATCACCTGTAATGAAGTGACCCTGGGTTCCTTATTGCTTGGTCAAACAACAAGTGGTTCTTTCAAGGTACAAGATGTTCCCCATCCTTGGGTTTTAAAAGCACATGGTGATGGGGGAGGCAGCACAGCTGTGGTACTCAGGAGGTGTGGATTCTATTCACAGCAGTGCCCCTGATTTGCTGGGTGATTTTAGGCAAGTCGTGCAACCTCTTTGCCTCAGTTTATATCTGTAAAATGGGAGTAATTGTTACCCATTTTTGTAAAGTGCTTTGAGATCTCTGAATAAAAAGCACTACATACTTACAAAGTATGGTTATTGTATTTCATTATTAGTATTTTATTAAATATTGTGTTTTCTCCAGGAAAGAGCTTACTGCAGCATCTAATCTGCATGAGCATCTGATGTTTCCAGTGAAGTTCAAAATTTTCCCAGCTGTATTTACTGATGGACAATGTTAAGTGTCCTTGGGGGAAAATCATTACATTTTACCAAAAAACCCAACACACTGTCATCAACACTCTCTCTTACCAAGACACGGCCAGTTCAGTCCTTGAGCACTTCACTTATATGTTTACCTCTTTCCAGATGCCTTTTTAGGCCTTGTCTATACTGGGAATGAAAGCACCCTGTTAGAGAATGTGTTGCCTAACACAATGTTGCTGCTATTATTTATTTATTTATTTACCATAGCATATAGGTGCCATAGGCATGGAATAGTACCTCACTGTGGTACATACAGCAGTGTCGTTAGTTTAAAAACTTGAGCTGGTCAGGGTTAGTTCCCCATAGGATTAATCATGCTGAGCTAACACATTTTGTAATGCAACTGTCCTTGTCCACACCAAGGGTAAAACCATGTTTAGCATTACATTAGTTAAGACATGTTAATTAACATGCTAACGTGACACTTTTTTCCCAGTACAGTAATAATAAGAATACCTATTTCTTATATAGCACTTTTCATCAGTAGATCTCAAAATACTTCACCATCTGTAATGCATTTATCCTCTTGTGAGGTAGGGATGCACTATTATCCCCATTATGCAGATGAAAAACTGAGACACAGGGAGACGGAATGACTTGCCCAAGGTCACACAGCATGCCTGGACAGAGCAGGGGATTGAAAACAGATCTTCCACATCCTAAGCCAGTGCCCTAATCACTGGACTATCCTTTCCCGTATGGGCTAGGTTGTGCAATCCATATTCATCTTGGTGAACACCTCGTAACTGGAGGAGTCAGAGAGACTTTGAAGTCACTAGGGCTGCATGCGTGATCAAGCGTTCACCTGCTTGAGAAAAGGATGGACAAACGATCCCTATATGTTAGGAAAATGCTGAGTAAAATAATGTCTACTAAAGAAGATCATCTTAAACAGGGGGGTCCATGAGTGGCACAAGAGAACTGGAACCTCTGTTTGGACAACCAAGCCCAAGTTCCTCCACAGAAGACCATATCTATTACTCTCTTTCCACATACACAAGCCCCATTGACACACATCACAGAGCATGGCCCTAGTACTTGTAATCCAAGTGACAGACAAAGGGAAATCGGTCACCTTTGTGCATGTGGCCTGGAGCTGGCCATCCCACAGTTGGCCAGGGAGGTATCTGCACTCTGCAATGACCATTCTTCAGGCCCCAAAGTCGCAGAAATGACCTTACCACTGCACAAAGAAACTCTGCTGTCACTAGAGTTGATAATGCCCTGGTATGTTCAGCATGAACGGCTGAGGTCAGTGGGGAAGCCAGCTTGAGCGTCTTAGGGTACATCTACACCGATAAAAAACCCACAACAGCAAGTCTCAGAACCCTCGGCGGCAAACTCAGGCTCGCAGGGTTTGGGCAATAGGGCTGTTTAATTGCACTGTAGACATTTGGGCTCAGGCTGGAGCTTGGGCTCAGAACCAGGGTTCCAATCCAAACACCTACACTGCAATTTTATAGCCCTACAGCCTGAGCCCAAGTCAGCTGACCCAGACCATGCGACAGACTTTTCTCTCAGTGTAGACATAGCCTTAGTCTCCCCAGCATGGCAGGGCTTAGGCTCCATCCTTCAGCCTGATGGCTCGGAGAAGCACTGATGGAATCTTCGCCCTGCTGTATGGGCAGGAGCAGCCTTCCCCCAGCATATGGCTGAGAGCAGATGAGACGAAGGCTTCTGGGCAGCCGCAACACTGAAGAGACCTTCGCTCCTCAGCTGATATGTTTGGCTGCTCAGGAGCAGAGGTCGCTGGTGTTCTGAGGACAGCTGAGAGGGATTGATGGAGAGAAACAGCATTGAAGGTGCTTCTGCCCTTCAGTGGGGTTTAAAACAGCTGAGCTTGATGAACAGACAGTAGTTCTGTAGAGGCTTTTGCCCTGGATTAGTCTGAATGGCTGGATGGAGAGAAGCCCTACAGGAGATGTTTTCACCCTCTGTTAGCCCCAGGAACAGCTGATATGGATGGAGGCAGCACTGATGAGGCCTTTGCCCTACACTAGGTCAGAGAATGCCTGGCCTAGACAGAAGGACGGGAGCAGCAATGATGGGCCTCTCTGTGCAATGGAGCTGGGAGGAGTTGATATGGATGGATGGACAGAGCAGGGCTGACGGGGCCTTTACACTTAGTAATGTTGAGACTGGCCAATCTGTATGGACAGACAAGAGCGATGCTGAAGAGCCCTTTGGCCTGCAGTGACAGCACTAGCTAACACCACAGACCTAGCGCAGGCTTCTCTGACGCAGCTCTGCTAACCCGTGTCACTTCTAAGGCGCTTCTCGCTCTTCAAGTCCTGGGCTTCATGCGGTTCTGCCGGCATACTTCAACCTCAACTGCAACACTCCCTGCTGCTACAGCTCTTCCAGGACACCTCAGTCCTCACCTGCAGTCCCTTCTGCCGCTTACCGTGCTGGATGATTCAGCTCTGCAAACATATCTCATATGTGACCTACTGCTCTTCTCAGGGATGACCACTACGCATGGGACATGCATCCTCTTGAGATCAAAGATCACCAAACTCATTGCAACTGGCATCCGGCTGGACTGATTCCAGCCACTCTCTGCCATCTTTGTCAGTCTGAGTGCATTCTGAACAGCTGAGCTAGATAGAGGAATGCTGTTTCTCCACAGGTAAAATACAAAGTAGAGGGCTTAGTGTTAGGAAAACCAATATAACCATTCAGTGACTACATCTACCCCTAATCTAGGGCTCAGATTCAATGCTGAGAGAAAGACAAGTCCCTTAAACACCAGGTCGTCTCCTGGAAGATCAGAGGGGAAAACCGATAAAGCAGTCGCTATTCACATGTGGAAGCTGTGCAGAGACTGACCACATTTGTTTGACAGCTGGGGAATGATCTAGCTGTGACTGGGAAGGCGAAAGGGATCCCTTGTGCAAGAAATCCAGGGGATTTGAAAACACTTCTTCATAAAAAAATTAAATAAGGTATGAACTGTGCAGCTCTGTAATGCCCACATTTCATCCCAAAGGATCCAAAAGCACCGTAGAGGCTCTGGGCCCCAGGGTAAGCCAGTGGAAAGGTTCCCAGCATGGAAAATGTGCGAGAAACCTCACAAGGCATCCACAGTTCTCACTTGCTCAGGGGCTGGTATCCAGCACTACGTCAAAAGTGGGTGGCCCAGCCCAGGGGCAGGGGACAGGTGGGGGTGCTAGGATCATGTGTATTATTCTCTCCTTCTCCCTAAAAGCAGAATCCTATACCGCAGATAAAGGGACCTCATGATGTTTCCCAACAGAATTAGGAGCTGTTCTTGTGTGGAAACTCACTCCAGTCCTGGGAAAGATGATTTCCGCTCTGCTGCTAATGTCTCTTTTCCCATCTCATTCACCCTCCCCCTAGCACATATTTCTCCCCCTCTATACATCCTCTGATGTTCTCAGTAAGAAACTAGTGAGAATGTGCTGAGGACTGGTGAGTGTAGAGGGGAATCACATGACCCGAGACCACCAGGCCAGTCAAAATTCTGTCCAGTTTGTCCATGAGCTAGTTCCAGTGAAGCCAACTCTTTGAACTAAGGAAAGAAGAATGGACGGTCTCATGTTCACACTAGTATGTGTGATTCACGCTTACTGGTATTGGCATAGTTTCAAGCAATTAACTCTAGGGCACATTCCAAGGCCTTCATTCATTTTTTTTACTTAGGCACATCTCCCATTGCTCCAGGGACAATTTTGTCCAAGTAAATACTAGGTAAAAACTGAGTGAGGACTCGGGGCTTGGCCCATTTGCTTCGCTAGGAGTTTTTCCTGAGTAAACTCCTGGAGGCCAGATTATGGGTTGCCCTTGCATGGGTGACTACACAAGGAGCCCACCCTGTGTGTCATGTGCAACGGGCATTCGCCATTACAGGGGAGTGCAGGGCCTGCCCCTCTGCTGTGTCCCCACAGGTGTACATTGCCCCACAGGAAGGGACGCAATAGAGTTATGCCCTCGCCAGTTCGCCTCACCCCTTGCATTGGCTTGCAAAGTGGGTCATGCACATTGTGGGCAGCAAGCTGAAGTATCCTCAAAGGTAGGACAGCCTACCCAGCCCCACTGCCTGCTGGGGCAGGGAGACACCCTACCAATTCCAGGGCAGTGGCTAAATGCCACTCTTTGGCCCTGAGCGAAGACCTCAGGATTTGTCCCACAATTAGTGTTCCTGGTTTTTCGTCATCTCTCCCCTCCCAGACGCCTGTGATGGGAAGGTAAAACAACAGCTTCTAGATCTTACAGTGAAACCCTACAGTCCAAGATCTAATCTGTGCTCACTTCTCACCACCACCCATCTCCCAGTTAGAACATAGACTGGAAAATATGATAATATGCTCTTCTCCCAGCCACAAATTACCACTGACTCCCCGCTGCCTTTTCCCCTTTTTTAACAGGCCTCAGTGAGAAAAGGGGATATGCCATAGCCACCTACCACTCCCCCTAATCAACTGCCTATCTTCCCCATCCACATCAGGGAACTCCACTCACATGCAGGAAGAGGTTCTCCGATGCCACCACCATTCGGAAGGCACTGTGCTCATTGATCTGTCTGTCTGTTCTCGGAGTCTTTCAAATGTGCAAAAACAGAACCAAGACATCCTCCCCAAACACCCCAAACTCCAGAAATCAAATCTCCCAGCATTCCCTCTGCTACTTCCCATAACCAAGACATGCAACTGAACAACAGTACACGAGAGAGGGGGAGACAACAAACAGCCTGCTGTGCAAAAAACAAGAATGACAACACTCTAGGAAGGAGAAAGGAAATGCCCTTGCTCCTTCTCCCGTACACACACACACAGAGGATGTGCCACATGCTTTGAAGACAGGCCTACAGTAAAGTCAAGGGTAGCTGGGACAGGCTGTAATATCCAGACAGTGGGAGGAGTGATTCACAGATTACTTTCGTGGTTCTCCTCTGTCTCGGCGGTCACCGGGGGGAGCCCCCCATTGTCATTCAGCCGCTTGGCCCTGTAAGTCTCATAGTGGATGTTATGCGTCACTTCTTTTAGGTCTTGGAGGTGGGTCCTGCAGGAGGCAGAGAGAGACAGAAGGTGGGTAAGAAAAAAATATCAGCTGGGTCAGCGTTCTTCTTTCTGGGACTATTTTATTTCCTACGATAAATGGGACGGTTCCTCAGTCTCGCTGGCCAACGAACAGGACATTCATTTTCTATGGCGGCCATAATACATTAGCCAACTGAAACTGGCATCAGGCAGCAGAATAAAATAGGCACACAGGATATGTCACGCTGGCTGAGATCATTGGCTTTGCTAGCGCAATGTGCTACCTCCTGCTACCCAGTTTAATGGAGTCAGCTATTCTGCAACATGCTGTATCAGTTAAGACATCTGGTTCGTCACTCTTCCAACAGCAGCCAATATATGATGCGTCAAAGAAGGTAAAACTTCCCAATGGTGCATCTGGTCAGTTATGCAGTGGAACCCACAGTAGTTGTGCTGTCAGCACCAGCCCCCTTGGAAGAATCCCCACAGCCATAACCATTGTTCCCTCTAAGCTTTGCGCACGCACACAGATCCTAAACCCCGTGCACACGGCGAAACACCACACGCACAAAAATTTGCACAGAAGCACAAAAATTTGCATAGAAGAAATTTTTTATGCACACAGCCTGTCAAAAATTTGCACAGAAGAAATTTTTTGCACACATGGCCTGTCAGAAGTTAGAGGGAACACTGGCCACAACTCCTTCCAACCAGACCCTAACCACCAAAAAACACCTGGGCTTTGACCACCACTGTTTAAAAACAACCTTATATTGAAAGATTTGGGAAAAGCCCAACAGTGACAGCTAGGTGGTACCAACATTAGGAATTTGTTGTGAGGGACAAACAATGCAATATTGTGATGTCACCATGACACTGTGTCACAATCTGAGGTTCCATAACTTCCAGATGCCAAAACACCATGACAGCAGGAAGCATACAGGGGATTGGTTTTTAACTTGGATGTATATTTACATTGGGCTTCTTATAAACACCTGCCTTGTTAGTTTTTAGGACTCAGAGATTACTTTCAAACAGGGGCACTGGAACAATTTGTATAGTGGGGGTGCTGAGAACCATTGAACCAAATTATAAACCCTGAATAAGATGGAAATCATTTCAAGCCAAGGGGCAGTACCCATGGCACCTATAGTTCCAGCACCTGTGCCTTCAAACTGTGGGACTTGCCCACAGAATTTTGGACAGATGTCAGTTCTCCTGAAAGGGCTTCAATCCATACATGAACTTGAGAGAAGGGGGACTGGAGATTGGGGATATGAAGCTTTTTATCTCTTGGTCAATGCTAATCCATCCCCAAATCAGGATTACTACATGGTTAGGGGATTGGGAATGGACTGAAGAGTCTTTCCTGCTTTGTCACTGATTCCAACCCAGCCCTAAGTCAGGAGCAACTCAAAAGTGTTCCCTCTACTGTGTGTTTGTATAATGAGGCATGGGAGAGGGTATCACTCCAGATCCTTGTCATACAGGCCATTCAGATCACCTGAGCACCATCACAACTAGCCCTCTTGTTGGCATAGCAATCATAAACATTAAAGATCAGTTAGGTTGCCCTGTCCATTAGTTAATTTAAGATTGTTCCCTGTAGCAGTCAGCCCAGAGTGAATTGTCTCAAGAAATATGACTTTCCTCCGCTTGGAGACTGTTCTACTATCATGGCTTTTGTCACTAGGAAATTCTATCTGAAAGTCCATTCAATAAGTACTGTAGCCCTTCTCACAAGGAATAAACAGTTGCATAACCGCTGGCCTCACCTGATGACAAAGTCTCGAAGTAGGGCAAATTCACAGTGACTGAGGTTTTCCACTGTAAACAGAAAATTGGGGAGTGGGGTGTTAAAAAAAACTTTCATTAGTACAGAACACAGGATGGGTGTCAAGGCAGATGGGTGCAGGTCTTCTATTTCAAACAGGGCATATAGTACTATATGTGCATCCCATGCAGTCTATTGGGCTTGTCAGTTCTTAAAACCATGAGGGAGGGGTCACTTGAAAAGTGACGTGACCTCATGAGCCCCAACGTGGCACCTTTCATATTCTAGAGTGGCCACAATACCCTGCCAGTGGGTGATACCACAGTGGTGGCTCCAATTCCCCTGAGCAGACTTGTGTGAAAATGTCTTTTTTTTATTTTGATTAAAAAATATGTTTAACTATAGGTGCAAGAGGTAGTGCTCTGCTGCGTACCTGGAGCTTTGCGTGCCCGAGCCTAGGTAGATACACACATCTCAAAAGGATGGACTTGTTTACCTTCAATGACGCCCCAGGGAGTTTTCCTGCCCAGGATTCTTTTGCCATTTACTTGGTATTCCTTGTCGCTGCCCACCACTGCAAACGGCATACTCTCCTGCTGGAGACAGACAGGTAGACAGGCCTAGTCAAGCTGTTCCTCTGCGCACTAGACAACAATGAGATACGGGCAACAACACTACTCCTCTCTCTCCACCCTTCTCCTCCCTCCAGCATATGGTCTCGTGCAGGGCAACAGGCACGCACTGCCAATGACCGGCCACAGCAGAGTATGACAATAGCTCCAGCATTTCAACAGTTGTTTACAGCTGTTGCCATAGCTGAGCCTGCAGAGATTCCCAGTGATCCCCTGGGTTCTGCAGTATTGGTCTAGCTACGTCTGCAGATGTGATTGGCATTTCTGAAGGAGTGATGAATATGGAGCTCTCTGAAATCATCTATTAATGCTGTATGCTGGCCTGACTTCAGCCTGGTGTTTGCTGCACTCATATTTTGGTGTAAGTCTTTCTCCACAGGGGTCTCTGTGTGGTGGTTCCCAGAAGATAAGAGGAAATGGCTCAAGATGGTCACCTACGAGTTCTAAAGGGACAATGCCAGAACTGTTCACTCTGACAACTCTAGCTCAGTCCCCTGCCAGGGTATGGATCTTTCTGACCTGGAGGACAAAAGCCACCAACGCTTAACCAAGCCTCCTGCGAGACAAAGAGCTTGGGAGTGTTGGGGATGGGGAGAGGGTGTTAACAAGGACGCTGTCTTGGAGCTGCAAGGGAGTGCACAAGATTGAAAAGACTCAGACACAGGAACCCATGGGGATATCTGAAAAAGCTAGGCCTACCTAGGCTTTGGCTCTACCAGTATGGGATGGTAGGATTCTAGATAGTACAGACATGCAGGTGGGCTGTTCATTGTTCTAAAATCCTATTTTTTCTCTAGTGCTCCATCCCAAGAGCTTTATGTTATTTTAAGGAGGCTGCAGGTCACTGTATCATTGGGTGATAAGAGGTTGCTATACATGGAGTATTGTACCCAGGTCCCTGGCTCAGAGTAGAAGAATCACATGATTTCAGCCCCGAGATAGGCCTTTTGTCTGTACTTATCATCTGAGGAGATGCACTCAGGGAGTATGTCTTCACTGCAGAGTTAACTTGACCTTTTACTCAGGTGTTGCCCCTAATTCTCCTCCCTTCCACACACAAAAATCTGTCACACAAGTTTAGTGGTGCTTTCAACCCCAGCTAGCTATCTGGTCCTGGGGTATAAGCTAAAGGCTTAGTGAGGCTGGTAACCTACTCACTTTGCAGTGAAGACACAGACTAAATCATTCCAGTGCTGACTACCCATCAACGCCTTCCCACAATTCCTCCTATTTGGCCAGAAGGACAGACAAGTTCTCCTACAATTCACTGGGAAAGAATCATAGAGTGGCTCACCTCAATGCAGCACAAAGAACCATGGGAGATTTCCCACCCTCCCGCAATTAGTCCTAGCAACACACACACACAAGGAACTACAGCATCAATGAGGACACAATAACTTTGGAGTGGCCACTCACACCTAGGCTAGGTTAACCCAGGTGCCGATACTCCAAATTTACTCTGCAGTGAAGAAATACCAAGAGAGGGCAGAGGTGCAGCTAGTTCTATAAATGAGACCGTCCTCAGAGGTACCCGACACTTCCACATGTTGTGTAGCAATCCCTTGCTTCCATAGGTCTGTCTGCAGATCCCTCAATATTTCCATAGGTTTTTGCAGGTCTCCACAGTGTTCCATAAGTTTAGGGCTTCTGATTGTCAGTATTAACTGATAAACACCAGCAAACCACCCCAATAAAAAATGAAATCAGTGTTCATCCAATAAACATGGGGAAAACATGGGAAATTGTTACTTGTATCTAAGGGTTGGTCTACACGGAGCAGTAATGCAGACGACAGAGGTATGATTTCTAAAGCACACTACTGTGTTGCATATTAATTGGTCTGTGTAGGCCAGTGGTTCTCAAACATTTGTACTGGTGACCCCTTTCCATTATAAATGCTGGAGGCAAAGCATGGTTTGGGGTGGAGGCTGACAGCTCATGACCCCCTGAGGGGTCCCAACCCCCAGTTTGAGAACCTCTGGTGTAGACCCCGCTGGTGCACACTAAAGGTTCTCTAGTGCACTTTAAAGTAATGCTGTTTGAAGCTGTGCTACATTAAAGTGCACTAGGGAATATTACAAAGAGATTGCTTATTATAGCATATACCACTGTAATGAATAATGCTTATAATATATACAGTATATATAGGGAAGAATTAGATTTTTATTAGTAAAAGTAGGTAAACATCAATTTAAGGGACACCCCAACTGAAGAAAAATATTTCCACTGATAATAATTTAAATTTAGTGATAGATAAATTAAAGAAAAATGCTGCTTGAGAACTTATTAGGGTTTGATTTAAGGATATTTACTTTTCGTATTTTGACATGTGATGTTGACAAACTGTGTTTGAATGGTTATAAAGCTTTAACTTTTTGAACTCAACATCTGTTGTCATTAAATAATTATTGTCCTATCTTCCCTATCATCTGACCACCACCCCAATTTCACCCACTGGGAAAATGTTAATTGAAAAAACTGTTTAAAATAAACTTTGATATTATCCATCAAAATTATGAAAAAATAAAAATCAAATTCTGCAAAGCCTAAGTATATACATAGAGAAACCCCCAAACCCACTGATTTTGGACAGCTACACAAAACTCAAAAATTGCTAAAAAATAACCGCCCACAATGAAATTCATAAACTCTAACCCTAACCCAAAAGGAAAAACCCTACATGTCTTCTGCAGATGTTCCCAGATTCCTAGAGGTTGGTCTGCAGGTATCCCCAGCATTTCTACACGAAATGGCTGCAATGATGATTGATATGAAGGGGAAATATGATCAAATTTTTACTTGGGAGACGCCCAAAAATAAGAGTTTGAGGGGTCAAGCTGTGAGCAAGCTGGGGCTTAAACAGCAACCGTTTACATGGGAAGCTAAACCCAGCCCAAACCCAATATCCAGCAACTGAAGCGAAACAAACAGTCCTATTAAATTCAGCAATCATAGCACTATGGTGATAATTTATGGAGACAATGAAAATTAAATGAGCAACGATAAAAGAACCCATCCTCCCTACTGGATATAAATAGTAATAATAATACTTGCATTATAGCATCTTTCATCCAAGGATCTCAAAGCACTTTGAAAAAAGGAGTGATTTGTCTCCATTCTGCCCTCAGTGAAATCTAACCACTCCTCAATTCTCTCTCATGATATGTTGTGTCCTACCCTGATTTTGTCATTTTCTGTTTTATCCTCCAGGTCCTCATCAAATTCTTTCTGAGGGTAAAACTCGATCCCATTCACCTCCAGTTCTTTGCGCACCTGGGCAGGGAAACATTGGAAAATAAAAAGCAGCGGAAGCATTGAATTATGGCAGACAGCGGGGTGCAGGGGTATTATGTTCTGCTGCAACATTCTCAAGCGGAAGGTTCCTGCAGGGAATATTCCTGAAGGAGTGTGTGATACAGTTGTTACACACAGCGGTGCTGGCAAGAGATTGGACTTTATTCGCTGGCCCCGTGGGTCACGTGATGGGTTAATAACCCAGTCACAGAACAGGGTCAGCAGAAAGACATCTTGGCAGATCACAGCACAAATATGAAACCCTTGCCACCATGGTGACAGATGCCCTTTGAAAGACTTCAGCATAGAAACAGCTGCTCTTCCATGCCTGATGCAGCCCATGATTTCTATATGTTAATTTTTGCCCAAGGTGATCTCTAATAGATTTCAGTTCACCAGAAGATCCACCCATTTTTAATTCTCCATTGTAGTGCCCCAGCAGACCAGTCAGCATTATTCTTTGTGGTCTTAATTGACCATTTCCTTAGGATCATTTGGGCTAGGAAGGTACATTCTCCTATCGATTCATCTGAGCTCAGAAGTGGGGTTCACTAGCACAGATACATATTAATGTCAGCTGTGACCCGCTGTGGCCATATGTTTTGCAAAGGTTCATTTAAAGGGCAAGAATGTTCTTGGATAAGGCCATATTGTCAGGAATGTACGGCGACTTGGGAAAGAGCTGAATTGCTGTGATTTCCTATCAGCTGAAAAAGTGGCCTTCACCATATTAGTCTATATTAGGCAATCTTCAGCCATATGAGTACACCCACTTCATCACACATGCCCCACATGGGCACAGAACCAGGTCCTGATTTAAGGTTACATGATAGCTGGACGCTGTCAGTGGAGAAGAATCCAATATTGTATCCCATGGCAACAGCTGAGTGCTTTTCCAAACCATGAAGGGAAACACTAGGATGTCTGAGTGGTCAAGACAATATAACCCCAGTCTGAAGGATACAACCACCTTTCCCACCTTTCTGCCAAGACAGGTGATGCTGGGAAAGACTCGCCCCACGCAGGCATGGCGGTACTTACTCACCCTTTGTTTGAACTCAGTTTTCTCTTCCGGGGTCATGGTATCTGCCTTGGCGATAACAGGGATGATGTTTACTACTTTGCTGAGATGTTTCATGAACTCTAGGTCCAGGGGTCGCAAGCTGCAGCCCGGGAAAAAGGAATAAGTGAGTCATTTCACCACATCATCCTTAATGGTGGCTCCGCCCCTACCCCTCCCAGAGTCCAGATGAGAGTGAGAAGGAAGAGCTCTCCTGCACATCCCCCAAGAGATGCTCCCATTACATCTCTTCTCTTCTTTCTTCCTCCTCACTCAATGCTTTGTGGGAAAAAAACTACCCATTCTAATGCTTTTCTGTACAGCCTCCCCAGTGTCCACCCCAGTAAGGAAAAGTTAAACAGCATTGGGATTCCTACACGTGACCCATGAGGGAGATGAAAGAGGCAGAGTATGATCTAAACAGGAGTGATACATGAGATAGGATACCAGGAGAGACTCGGGGAGGACATTAAGGGTATGTCTACACTACAAACTTATGTCGATTTTGTTAAGGTCGATTTTGTAAAGCAGACTGTATAAAATCGATTTTGTGCGTCCACACTAAACACAGTAAGTCGGCATTGTTTGTCCACACTACAGTGGTAAGCATCAACACAGCGAGTGGTGCACTGTGGGTAGCTATCCCACAGTTCCCGGAGTCCCAGCAAACGCCATTTTGAGCTTTCTCCGTTCCCAAACCCACCCACCCCGCAGTGCCCCTCCCGCTGTGAAAGCAACTGCAAACAGTCATTTTGTGACTGCGAACAGTCACGGCCCCGCTGTGAAAGCAACTGCAAACAGTCATTTCGCGTGCTTTTGCTGCCTGAGCTGACGCCATAGCAGTGCACGCATGGAGCCTGCTCAGGTAACCGCTGCAGTAATGGCCGTTGTGAATACCTCGCACATTGTTGTGGACTTTATGCTGCATCGTATGCACAAGAATGCGATCAGGAGATGACTGTGCTATCCGGAGAGTGAAGACAGTGATGAGGACATCATGGACATGGACACTGACTTTTTTGAAAGTAAGGGGCCCGACAACCTGGCAATTTTGGTGGCAATGGGGCAGGCTCATGCTCCGGAACGCTGAATCTGGGCCAGGGAAACAAACACTGACTGGTGGGATCGCATAGTGCTGTGGGTCTGGGATGACTCACAGTGGCTCAGAAACTTTCGCATGAGAAAGGGCACGTTCATGGAACTTTGTGACTTGCTTTCCCCTGCCCTCCAGCGTGAGAATACCAAAATGAGAGCAGCCCTCACAGTTCAGAAGCGAGTGGCGATAGCCCTATGGAAACTTGCAACGCCAGACAGCTACCGGTCAGTCGCGAATCAATTTGGAGTGAGTAAATCTACAGTGGGGGCTGCTGTGATGCAAGTATCCAGGGCAATCATTGATCTGCTGCTATCCAGGGCTGTGTGTCTGGGAAACGAGCAGGCTATAGTAGATGGCTTTGCCACGCTGGGATTCCCTAACTGTGGGGGGGCTATAGATGGCACTCATATCCCTATCTTGGCACCAGACAACAAGGGCGGACAGTACAGAAACCGCAAGGGGTATTGTTCAATGGTCATGCAAGCACTGGTTGACCACAAGGGACATTTCACCGACATGTGCGTGGGATGGCCGGGAAAGGTTCATAACGCTCGTGTGTTCAGGAACTCTAGGCTGTATAGGCAGCTGACGCAAGGGACTTTCTTCCCAGACCAGAAAATTACTGTGGGGGGTGTTGAGATGCCGATTGTTATCCTTGGGGACCCAGCCTACCCCTTAATGCCCTGGCTTATGAAGCCATACACGGGATCCCTGGACAGGAGTCAGGGGCTATTCAACTATAGGCTGAGCAAGTGCAGAATGGTTGTGGAGTGCGCATTTGGCCGTCTGAAGGCCAGGTGGAGAATCCTACTTACTCGCTCAGACCTCAGCGAAAGAAATGTGCCCATTGTTATTGCTGCTTGCTGTGTGCTCCACAATCTCTGTGAGAGCAAGGGGGAGACGTTTATGGTGGGGTGGGAGGCAGAGGCAAATGTTCTGTCTGCTACTTACGAGCAGCCAGACACCAGGGCAAGTACAAGAGCCCACCAGGAAGTGCTGTGCCTCAGAGAAGCCTTGAAAAACAGTTTTGTGACTGGCCAAAATGCTGTTGAAAACCCGCTCCCTTGCTCTGCTCTGCGATAAGCCTCCCACCCTCCAGCCCTATAGAGC